>PVIC010032137.1:0-20867 GCA_004025085.1 Thryonomys swinderianus
TGGTGATCTTTGTGTCTGGTTTTTTGTGTATTTTCCCATTTCTACTTTTTCTTTGTTTTTAATGCTCTTCTTTGACTGATGACAGGACAATGTTTGTTGCAGGTCTCTTTCTATTATCTGGGGCCCCTTGGAAGCAGCACTTTCCTGGGGGGTCCTCCTTGAATCTGTAATAACCCTTAAGAGTTCTCACTCCTGACACATCATGGTAGGTATTTGAGCAGAACAATCATATCATGTTTGTTACCATAATACAATAAATGCCAATATCAGTATTAAACACAGTAAATAAGACAAAAACGGTTTGTTAGATTCTATACTGTATACTTTGAGCTTATGAGTTACCTCTATGTCTGACTCCTCACTGCACAGCTCCGGGATACAGTGTGCTGCTGGGCGGCCTTCAGTCCACTGGAAATGGACTGCACCCTGCAGCCGGGTCCACGTGCTGCTCACTCAGTTCGCCGGAAGCATGGTACGGTGGGCTCGGAGTTGCTCGGTCCGGTCCGCCCGCTGCTCGTTCCTCAGTCCACTGGAAACACGGCACGGCGGCCCGAAGCTGCTGGGTCCTGTCCGTCCGCCGTTGCTCTTTTATTTTTTTCCCAATCATATTTATTCCTTCCCTTCATTACGATCCCACACCAAATTCCCTTTGGATATTTCCCAATCTACAAAAACTATCATACATTCTAGAACTCATTTGCATCTACAGGTGCTCATGTCAAAGAAAAGATCCGGTATTTGCATATCTGTGATCTATATATTTCACTTATCAGTGTGTCCTCCAGGTGTATCCATTTGTACATAAATGAATCAATCTTATCATTCTTTATGACAGAGTAATACTCCATTTAAAAAAAACACATCTTCTTTATTCAGTCTCCAGTTGATGGGCATTTGGGTTGTTTCCAAGACTGGGCTATCACAAACTGAGCTTCTATGAACAAGGGTGTACATCTGTCTTTCCAATGTGATTTTTAAAATTCCTTTGGGTATATTCCTAGCAGAAGGATAGCAGGGTTGAATGCGACCTCTAGTCCTAGTTTTCTGAGGAATCTCCACACAGATCTCCACAATGGTTGCACAAGTCTACAATCCCCTTTCTCCCCAAGGCCTCTCCAGCATTTATTGTTGGTTGATTTTGTAATCGCGGCCATTCTTTGTGGAGTGAGATGGAATCTCAGTGTTTTTTTTTTCATTTGCATCTCTTGAATGACCAGTGATGTTGAACATTTCTTCATATGCTTCTTGGCTGCTTTTATCAACAATATACAAGGAACTTAAACAGATCAGTCTCCCCAGGTTTAAAGACCAAGTTCAAAAATGGGCATCTGAAAAGAACATGGCCTTTTGAGCCAAAGCTGCTGAATTCAAGTTCTACCTGCATTAATTTAGAGCCTAGATTAATTTTGGCAAGCTCCTCAATTCTATGCCAGTTTCTTCATCTATAAAAATAACATGGTAGTTCAATTCCTGATACTAAAAAAAAGGAGAAGAACATGGTAATAGTAGTACTTATTTCAAAAAACTCGCTATGATAGTTCATGGTAGGTAAATATTTAGTACACAGAATAATTTCTAGAAAACATCAAATAATATATGCATTTACAACTGTATGTACAACTATACACATCATATGAGTAAGTGGTACAAAATCCAAATTCCAAGAAAAACCAACTCTCAAGGGCACGGAAAAGGGTACATGACACAGATCAAGAAGACACGAAAGAAACATAGAAGAACATCTCAGGAAGGATTGTGTTTCAAGGAGAGGGGCACCTATAAAATGGAAAACTATGCATTTGTTTGAAGAGAGTTGAGGCTGGGGATATATCTCAGTGGTTAGAAGGCCTGCCTTGCAGGCACAATGTTCTGTGTTCAACTCTTGGTACCCCAAAAAAGGAAAAGAGAAAGACACGTTGCCATTGACCATCTCAAAATGCTTTCCTTCATTTGGAGCACACTTATGTCATCATTCTTAGAGATATCCTTTATTATAATATGTTTTTAAAATTTAAATATTCAACATATTTTTGATCACCCCTCTGTAAGATTCAAAGCTTTTTGGACAGTCTCAGCTTTGCCAGTTGTCTACCTATGTAATCTTTCAGATGGTATAATTGATCTGGGTAGTTTTGCTGGTTTTGGAAGGAAGTGGAACTTGATCACTTAAGATCTTTCTCAGACCTAAAATTTTATTAACCTATTGTCTTGAAGATTGGGTGACTTTTCACTTTGACATCTAACAAAATGTATATATTTGATCCCACAGTGTCTTTGCTAATGGGAACAGTTATTTTCTTTCGGCTGTTAGAAAAGAGAATATGGGGCCAAAGCAGGATACATTACCTCATTAACATAAGAAAGACTGTAAAGTAACTTGAGATTGTATTGTACTCATAATGAATACAACCAATTTGTTAGAAATATATCAAGTCATTTAAAACATCCACTGTTTACAGATAGAAAATGGTTTTGACCAGATTGGTCAACATCAGCCTAAGAGGCTACCTATATTCATAGCGGTTAATGGGAGTTTCAAAAACACTGTGATTCAAACTTTTTAAAAACTCTTTTATGTACTTTAATGAGTTGCTACTAGTCAACCTTGGCCATACTCATTACTAAGGACAATCAAACACATTCTTTTCATTTCTAACAATTGTATAATTTTCTTAAATCTATTCAGTTACTATAGGCAGTGTAGGTTTATCAATTACCACTTCAAGCTATCCATTATCTATTTTGAGAGTATAATTTGTTTTCCTGTACAGAATATGTGTTAACAGCATGATGTGTTTTACATTTGTAATTAATTTTGAACTGACAAAGAAGGTAGGAAAAATTTAATAAAGTAATGAATACAAGTATTTAAACAAAAGGGCCTAGCAGATGAGAGAAAGAGAGAGAGAGAGAGAGAGAGAGAGAGAGAGAGAGAGAGAGAGAGAGAGAATGAATAAGCTCAATCTTCTCTGTTTGAAACCAAAATTATCAACATATTTTCTTCCTTCTCATGGTACTCTGTAGACTTTGAAATTTTAATGCTAAAAAAGCATAAGAAATGACAGGTAGGCACATCCATTTAATCTATGAATGAGAAATTGTTTGTTCTCAATAAAAATTAATAATGCCAGTTTGACTGTGTACATGACTAAATGGATAGTTCATACAAAATTTTACCTATCACTTTTGTAGACATAAATTTGTACCCATAGTGAAACTTAGTGTTATGCTACTCATAGCCCTTTTAAAGTGATAAGGAGTTTAAAATTAAATTACGCTAAATGCCTTTATATTTTGGCATTAAACATTATTTTCCTTACTGTCATTCTGCCAGCATGATATCATCAGGACTGAAGAGGGATGCTAATACTATTTATATTGCACTGCACTGTCCTCTAATTGACCTTGTTTGCGCAATGGAATGGCTGCTTTTCTCAAGCTGCCAGTTCTTTATTGCAGCATTTTGACCATGCACTAGTGGCTCTTTGTGCTGCTGCTGAGTTCAAGAATCAATACTGGATTCCCCACAGCCAATAAAGGCAGCTGACAGCATGAATTAGCTGAGTGTGGCCAGTTGCATGGAGGGCCATTGTCTTTAAGGAAAATCTGGAGGTGATTACCAGCCTCCATCTCTGAGTGAAGGTCTGAATGCAAAGTGCGACGTTGTTGTAATTTAATTTTGGCCTGCTGCTCTGACACACTCCCCTTTACCACTGCCTCATGGAATCCAAGCTAGCAATGGCTGCACATCAAAACACATGCAGAGACAAAGGCAAATCCTTGCAGTCTTACAATAGGAATGGCTTCACCTGACTTGACTTCTTTTTACAGAATATCCTAACAGCAGATTTTATTTCAAGCTAGTCATCCCATCATAGTAATAAGTCAATCTAAAACAAAATATTAAACTTTTTAGGCCTTTATGTAAGTGAAGCTTTTATATATGACAGGATTAAAATATCTATATAAAGAATTCATTGCCTTTGCCTATAAACTGTTAAAATTGCAGAAAAGCTCTCTATACTTTTGCCTTTCTCACTCATTGCACTGAGGATATTTCCCAAGAAACAAAACCTAATTCACTCCTTTTAGTTCTTATCTTCTCAGCAAAATTCTATAGTGAGCAGCGGGTCCTTGTTGGCAAAACATCACCCCTGGGAATGTCTCCTATGTTTCTGTCTTTGCAGTGTCTATCTTCCCCCTCACTTTATCCCAGGCTCTCTTCCCTTCTTGTTCTAATTTGCCTTCTTCCATGAAATACTTCCTCCTTTTCCCATGTTTCATCACTATTATCTTCCCTGCTTGACTGTCTAACCTCATTTGCAGCTCAAGTTTCTAATAAATTTGGTTGCATTGTGGGCATTTCGAACCCTACATAGTTCAAGTTGAATGTATTGCCTTTGACTGGGCTGTCCAGTTCAGTAAGTGACCATTGGCACATGGACCTTACTTCTGACTCCTCTCTTCTCTTTTCACTTCACACCCACTCAGTTATCGAGTCCAGCCAATCTATTCCTTAAGTTGTCCTTCCTGCTACCTATGAATCCTCATTTTCCCCTCCTCTGTACTATCCCAGTTCTGTGTCCCTTTACTTCAATGCTTTTCTAATTAGTCCCCAATCTAAGTTTGCTCTTAGCTCCACCACTGAAATGTACACCCTGCAACTGACATTATCGTCCTGAATTCCAAACCCATGTACTTTCTCTCTGTTTTCAATATTACAGTGAGTTACCACTATATCTTCTACCTCATCAGCCCCATTTTACACTGTTTTATTACTTGCTTCTGCTCAGTAGCAAGTACTTTAGATCCATTGCCACACAAACATTTCAAACCAAATGCATGGACCACAGAAGAGGCTTAGTTTATAACCAGAACAAAGGAAGGCACCTGTTAGACACTTGACTGCAATCATAATACCCACGGCTGTGGTTATTGCCTAAGCATCCCCTAGTATGTTAGACAAAAGAAAAACTCACCGAATAGCACAGTGAGATTTATGTAAGCCTTTCAAAGAGGAAATGACATGTCATTTCTTGCTTTATCAAAAGGCCTATATTTCTGAGAGAATTTTGGTATTGAAAACATCAGTTCTGTTTATAACAGGCAATGTTCTTGGTTGAAATTAATTCAAGCAGAGTTATTCAGGAGACCGTCTATTATATACAAACCATTTAACTTGAGCTTTAAAACGATTTTTCATGTCTGAGAATTATCAAGAAGATACCAGTTTGGATCAACATTTTCCTTAAACTTGAACAAAGTCTGTAGTTTCAAAGGCCCTTTTATTTTTAACACAAACATTTTAAAGAGTCTTAAAGGAACAGTACAGGATCCGTTTCTACTTTCAAGTTTTGTAGGTAACATGAATATTGTGAGGGGTGGAAGATTTTATTTTATCCTCATTGCTTCCAAAATGAATATCATTCCCATAAAAGCATGAATTAAAGTAAAATATATTCATATATTCCTACTTCCGTGAGGGCTGCAATGAAGATCAGAAGGCCATAGTTACCTCAACTGCCTCGTCACCTTCAGAATAGGGTAACGTAAGCTAAGAGTTTCAAGCTGACTTGTGTTACTTCTCCCAGGTTCTCTGAAGAAAAGCTATGTAGTAATTTCCTGTGCTTCTACCATATGAGATCTTCCCTTTATCATATCACTTACTTCTTGGGCCACTGAATCTTCAATAGTGTAGGGCTTGACAGCTTAACACAGTTTGCTCGCTCTGGTGGGCAGAGGAAGCAAGGAAAAGGGAAGCGTGGGCATTTCTCTTTTATTTCCCTTGCACCTTAATGCTACCTGAAATGTACCTGAAATGGCTGTAACTGTAAAATTCAACTTACTATTCCTTATGGTACATGAGAAAGTATTGGTCAGGTTTCTTCCAGTGTGATACATAGATATATTCACTGTTCTAAAAAGGAGGAAATTTGGTCTGAGAAATCCCAGGAGTAATTGCCAAGTACATATTCACCAAGCCCTTTCCCAGTCCACCTTCACCCATTCAATGAGGAACATCATGATATTAAAGACCAGCTCTCTCATGCTACAGGGGGGGTTAGGAAAACAAAGTAGTGATGAAGAAGACAATGGTTTTCCCAGTCCTATGTAGGAAAGTACATTTGTGTGGCTGCCCCCAAGACTGCAATTGCTTAAATCCATTAGTACCTTAACTTCCAACCTGTTTTACCGGTAATGATTTTTCTGAGTAGGAAGATGACTTTCACCAAATTCCCTTAACCTAAAGCAATATTCTTCAGATGAGATCAGCCTCACAATATATTGTATAAGTTTTGGCATACTGTTCATCTTCCGGACGTATAACCTTATGTTTTCAACTACAGCTGAGGTAACCAGGCCCACTGACCTGTTGGAAGAGCTGTGCCAACTGTGGCAGTGTGTGGACTGGATGGAAGGAGAGGACGAGGAGCCATCCCTCAAAGATCTAACTGTGCACACACTTATAACAATTTCTGCCTTTCACATCCTGAAAAATATGTAATTCCTTTCTCTCTTTTCAGCTATGCACAAAAGTCTCACTCAATGACTTGTGTATTTTTTTCTGCCTCCAAACCCAAAAGCTTTGTTGCCAGTTTACCTGTTTCTTGTGTGTTAGCACACACCTCTGAGTTGATCTTCTGACCAAAGCAAAGTCCAGGGAGCCCTCTGGGCGACCTTGATGATATATGAGAAGGCCGTATGGCATCAGCTGTGAAGACTGCAGCTAACAGAGGAATAATCAAAGGTGACCACATGCAATAACCCTCTGTGTGACAGTGAAGAGGGGACACCAGGAAGCAGGTGGTCTATGTGACAGAGGATCAATACTTCTGTAGAGGGAATAAAATGGATTCCAAATGGAAAATAAACTCATGGAGAATAAGAGCAGGACGACAAGAGGAGGAAAAATAAGCCAGATCTGCAGGAAACATCACAACAAAGGGGCTGTGGGGGTGCGAGCAGGATCCACAGCTGATTTGCTGATGAAAACTGACGGCATGAGTGTGTGGCTAAGACAGTCGATATGAATTTGCTTCCACAGCGGGGAAAGGGGGCAACACAAGCATTCAGAAACCTGAACCACTCAAATTAACTGGATCTCCCACATTCTAATTTAACATGCTCACAAAAAAAATCGTCATTGTGAGAAGTGTTGACAGCCTCAAAACCTTGATTTTGTTTATTGAGGCTTAATTTTTAGTACAAAAACAAGGACAACCCTATTTCATTTCTTTTGAAAAATATATTTCAGTGAAAAGGGAAACAGATAGAGATAAACCTAATTTGCATTGTTTAGTTCAAAAGAAAATTTGCTTTGATGCCACTGTTTATATTTGCAGTGTTTCCTGGCTCTCTTGGGAGAGATTGGGTATTAACATCCCATCCCTTTTTTTCATTATTTCTATCACATATATTAACATGCACCTGTATACACACACACACACACACACACACACAGAGAAGATTAGCAGATAACACCACAGCAGCAATCTCCAATATGAGAATTTTCTCTAGAAATTCAATGTTAAACATACGTTAAACTAAATGTGATGGTAAATGTTCAGAAAAATCCCATTACTTAAAGAAAAATAACATTGGATTTTCCTGATTGTTCTTACGGTGGATAGTATGAGTCTGTTCTTTCAGGATATCACACTATTCTGTCGTCAGGACAGGGGGATATAGCAAACACCATTGAAACTGTACAATAATGCATTTCCTATGGCAATATCTTGATTTTTGCCTCAGAACTAAAGCTCACCATGGACTGCTGCTCCTATGCCTGGATGGTAGTAGGCATAGCATTTCCCAAAGGCTGTGGATGCAAGGAGGACTTTTCTCCTCACCAGTGAAAGAGTAAGCAGAAATTAGAAGGCAGGGGCTATGATCATCTGATAGAAACAGCTCTATAAACCTCTAGTTATTCCTGAAATGCAGCAGATGTGCAAGCTGCTGCCAAACTTCAGCTCCCTTCAGAAAATGCTGACAAGTGGGCTGCGACTCCGTGAGGAACCAACGCAGAGTTTACATGACGCCATTAGGGTTGACCGGATATCCTCCTTGGAGGGCCCTTCAGGGGCATCCCCACACTTCAGCGGTGCTCAAGACGTCCTTGCCTTCCTTGCCTTTCCTCTCTTCCTGACTTGACCTTCAGTGAGCTCCGGCAGAGCAAGTCTGTGTGAGACCCTCACAGAAAGCTCAGGGCCAGGCACACTCAGAAGGTCACAGTTGCTTACTGGGTAAAGAAATGGAATTAATCATCTTGGAGGTTATCAAATGAATGAATAATCTTTTAATCTTAAGAGGTTCAGTCCTTTAAGCCTCTTAAAAGCTGAACTATTTCCCAAATCTGGTAGGTAGCCCTACATCCATAAAGGAAGACACACGACTGAGAAAAGCTGCCTTCCCTTTAGCCTAAAAGGGGAGAGAAGTCCACGGTATCCACATGCCTCTACTTGGGCCTCCTTCTTCTCCTTTCTGTGAACACCTGGGAGCACCCAACCTGAGTTTCTCAGTGCGACTCTCAGTTGCATGCTGGCCTGTGCTGATTTTTGTTTCTTACTAGAATTCTTTGGTTTCTGAAGGTGAAATCTCCACAGCACTCTGGTTCTTCACATGACCTCTGCACATTACCACTGAGCCCTATGCTGCTTTCCGAGTTAAAGTCACAATCAAGCTTTTTCCTCTTGGTCCTGTTGTCTTCATTTTTGGTGAATAATAAAGATTAAAGATGATAGCTGGGTTTTCCTGTCTCCCTCTCAGTGCCAACTCCCAGTTCACTGTAGAGTTAACTTCCATGCTTGACATCAAAGCCCCGGATCATGGTCCTTTCAAGTGCTTTCTGTCTTCCTGGTTCCCCAGGGGCCCCGGGGCCTCACTGAGTTGTGACAAGGCTTGATTCATGGCTAAAGACCCATTCCAGAAAGAAATGAGCTTTTTCTGTGCTCTGCACATCTGCTGTTCCCAAGCAGCTCTCACGTTTTATCAAGTCTTCACCACAGGAAGATCACAAGCCACATTATGCAGAATTGTCTCTTCTTGTATTTCCATTGCTTGGGAAGAGAGGAATGCAGGGAGCCTTATCAAAAGGCTGCCACAACTCTGACTGCAGTGTGGCTGGAACCAAAAGTTCCTGTGTTCTATAGCAGAATGTGTCCTGCCTTCCTCTGCGAGCATAAGTGACTAAGTCTTGAGTTTATCCTTCTCCTGAAAGGAACAAAATGATGCTTCAAACACTTCACATCAAAGACTTTTTTCTGAAATGCTCTTTGGATAATTAGGACATTCTTAAATATGTACAAAGATCTTTACCTATAGAATCATTTTCAAACTTAGTGGTTACAGTCAGTCTGGAAAAATATCTAACCAGAGATTCTGTGCATCACTAAACAATGCACTTCATTCTTGTATGTTTAGTGTGGACCAGGAGAAACATGATGATGAACTTCTTCACATGGACACAGACACAAATAAATATGTCTTTATATACATCTACACACATGCCCTATACACAAAAGCATGGTTAGCTTTGTGAAAACTGTGCCAAGATCCTCTTCATGCTATACATTATACTATGTGTAAAAGTGAGAATAAAACAGTTTTTAAATAAGGGGTTATGCAGTTTGATAATAAAAAGGATCAATTTCTGGGCCAGAGATTTAGCTCAGTGTTTCTGGCACCTGCCTTGCAAGCACAAGGTCCTGAGTTCGATCCCAGTAACCACATACAATGCTGGGCGTGGTGACTCACACCCACCAGCAATCATTACCACATACCACAGTGCCGGGCGTGGTGGCTCACGCCTGTAATCCCAGCATTGAGGAGGCAGAGACAGGAGGATTGCTGAGTTCCAGGCTTGCCTGGGCTACATAGTGAGCTCAGAGCCAGCCTGAACTAAAAAGTGAGACCCTGTCTAAAAAAAAAAAAAAAAAAAAAAATCAATTTCTTTTTTGCTCAAACCACAGCCAATAACTCCTGTGTCTGAGAGTCTGAGTTCTGAAAGCTCATTCCTTTTAAATAATCTGAGAACTTCTTACCTCTAAGACTTGGTAGAAATTGTAAAATGTGTTTAAAAGATTTTTTTTCTCTTGTAAGGTTATTAAAAATTAAAAAGAATGACTTTCTGTGTTGTCTCAACATATGATCCTGGTGATAATTCACATGGTCAAAGGCCAAGATTTCCCAGACTTGACTTTGAAGTGAGCTTTGAGGACTGACTGGAACCCCACCTCCTGCTAGGATATACAAATGTGTCACTTGGGAAAGATTTTCTGTTCCTTAATTCTTTCAGTCCCAACATCATTCCAGAAAAATAATATTCTAAGAAAAAATTTATATCTACTTACTTCTTTATTGAATAGAGAGCAACAAAAGACTTAGCAAGAACAAGAAAACCTGTAAATTGAAAAAAAATGTAGCTTGGTAGCAAGTTATTCACAGGTTGAGTCACAGAATTTATCCCAGGTGAAATATATTTCATAGCGATGTGGATGACTTAACTGATGTGCTGAGCTCATACTGTATAAAGAAATCCAGGCACTTGAGCCACCTGGAGAGGCTTTGGATTCTGCAAATTCATTTTCTTTCATGCCTAAACATCACTTATGTACCTCATCTAAACCTTTAAAGGAGAAAATAAACAAGTAAACAAAAATAAAAACTACTGGAGAAGGAACATAACAAATCACCCCAAAACAGTAATGATTATGGAAAGCAGTGCTCCAAGTCTACTTTTTTTTCTTATGTGTGAAAAGAAAAACAAGTTGAAGATATTTCTACTTGAAAGCCCAAAATGATTTATTTTCTCAGAATTATCAAAATGATTTTGTGTTCTCAGAAGTACCAAACAATTCAAAGGAAGAAAGGGAACTACCATGCCATTGGCAGTATCTCAGAAAGCAAAGGGAAGACGAGTGAATTAAGAATTTTCTCTTAAAAAAAAAAAGTGACTGTAAGGGAACAAGAAGAACAAAATGATCTATAAACCACAAAATGAGATTCTTGAAATAATAATTTACCAAACTTGATTTTATGAGTTTCGTGTTGTATCTTTAAACAATTTATTTTTATTGGTTCTTGTTTTCAGTACATAATATTTACATTCCTTATATGGAGTTGATACGTGTATGTAACACATTTTAATTGCTTTTACATCTCCTTCCTCCGCCTGTCTCCCTCCTCTTGTTTTTATATTTAGTCTTCTTTTTTCCTAAGGCTTAAGGTAAATTTTCTGGTATAAAACTACTGAATTAAACAGCTGACATTTGTTGATTAATGTTCCTCATAGGGAGAGACTCTATGACCTCTGTACATTTCTGTCAGACATTGCTTAGGCTATATTTAAATTTTTGTTAGGCTTAAGGATTTGATTTCACTGCCTTCTCATTTACAGATAATTCACATGAGCTAATTTATGTAATATGCCACCATAAAAGAGGAGAGAAGGGCTAGTCTCAACACAGCTATTTTTTATCTCTAAAATAAAAGAGTTAAGTTTGATGTAAGTCTTTTATCACATATTAGCCCAAGACATTTGGATAGTTCTTACTCAGCATCCATTTACTTCATTTATTTATGATGTTTTATATCACTATATAAACAAGATTTTAGTTCAGATTATTTTGGGTGGTGGCTAGGTTGATGATCTACATTACTACAAATGTTACTTTCATGATATAATATTTCCCATCACTATCTAGTTTAGATAGTTATAGTAAGATTACAATTATAATCTCCATTTTATCTACTGGCAATATATTAAGCTTCAGGTAACAAAAAATTTAGCTAGAGTAATCAATAGATACTTTGGGTTTTCTCCAATAACAAGGTCAAAGGCAAATTGTCTCTTGTATGTGTTTCAACATTTCTATAATGACAAAAAATAGGTGCAGAGCTCTAGCTACAACACCTGCATTCAAACAAAAAAGTGGAGGGGAATGGTGGTCATCCATGTCTGTTCATTTTTACTGAAAAAGGAAAAGTTTTTAGAACAGTCTTACTATATCTTAGCTTCCACTAGTAGAACAGAGCTGTATGGCCACTTCTTTTTTTAATTAGAATGTATATTGGTATATTATATAGACACATCATAATCACACACAATATTGAGAATTTGTAGCAGCATATGACACAATTTAATTCTCATGTTTTTCCCATTCATCCACTCACCCTACAACCCCCATCCTATATACATAAGCTTTTTTTCCTTTTTTTTCACTACCATCATATTTTTCTGCCCCTTGTTTCTTAGCCCTAAAACTCATTTCCCTTTGAATATTTTCTATTTCACAATATCTCCCATATATTCTAGAGCTCATTTACATCTTCAGTTTCTCACACCAGAGAAAAGATATGGTGTGAGCTATTTATTTCACTTACGAGTGTGTCCTGAAGGCACATCCATTTGAATATAAATGACTCAAATTTATCATTCTTTATGGCAGAGTAATAGTCCATTTTATAGAAAAACCACATCTTCTTTATCCAGTCTCCAACAGATGGTAATTTGGGTTGTTTTCAAGATTGGGCTATCACAAACTGAGCTGCTATGAACATGGGTGCACATATGCCCATATGTCACTGTGATATGAATCTTTTAATTCTTTCATGTACATACCTAGCAGGGCAATAGCAGGGTTAAATGGGATCTTTAATCCAAGTTTTTTTAAGAATCTCCACACTGATCTCCATAATGGTTGCATTAGTCTGCATTCTCACCAACAGTAGAGAAGGGTTCCTTCTTCCAGCATCCTCACAAGCATTTGTTGCTGATTAATTTCTAGATAGCAGCTATTCTTTGTGGAGTGAGATGGAATCTCAGTGTTGTTTTCATCTGCATCTCTCAAATGACTAGCGATGTAGAACAGTTCTTCATATGTTTTTATCTGCTTTTATCTCTTCCTCTGAAAAGTGCCAGTTCATTTCAGAAGCTTATTTTTTTAATTGAGTGTTTAATTGGGGGGGCGTGATTTTTTTGAGCTCTTTGTACATTTTAGATAGCAGCCCTTTGTTTGAGAAACCGCTGATAAATTTTTCCCCAATTTGTTGGTTGTCTTTTGACTCTGGCAGAGGTTTCTTTTGCTGTGAAGAAGCTTCTTAATAGGATGAGATCCCATTTGTTGATTCCTTCTGCTAGTTCTCATGCTATAGAAGTTTTGTTCATAGAGTCTCTGCCTAAGCTAATTTCTCCAAGTGTTCTTCCTAACATGTTTTGCAGAAGATTTAGAGTTTCTGTTTTAATATTTAGGTCTCTAATCCACTTTGATTTTAATTTAGTACACAATGAAAGAGATTAACTCCTGATTTCATCTGATCTCAGAAGCTAAGCAGGGTCGAGCCTGGTTAGTACTTAAATGGGAGGCCACTTCTTATATCACATAAAGTAGGAAAGCAAAGAAAATGGTTGTCATGATTTGAGTAGTTGTGATCTGTTGTGAATCCAAGGCACCAAAGCCATTCTTCATAGAAATGGGGCTCTCTTAGAGAGGAAGAGGGGAGCATGGAGGTTAAGCAGATGATAACACATAATCTGTGGTTGGACACATTTCACTAATAAGTACCTCCTTGCGATTCACAAAGATTCCTTAATACTCATCATCAGTTAATTCTTGTGATGTTACATGACAGCAGAACTTAAACCCACATGAATAAAATATTTCCCACCACAGTTTGAGAGGGGTCTTACTTGGCCTTACCTCTGTCTTTAGGCTCCACCTGCTTCACTTTCCTCTCTAAAGCACCAAGAAGCCAATGGTTTGCCTAGGTATGGAGTTCAGACCACAGTCTATGGTTCCAATAGACTTGAAGGAATGTAAAGAGAAACTCAAGGATTCTGGCAAGAAATAGACCTGGGTTTGCATTTGAGTTTCTTCTTTGACTCCTTGCTTCCTGATACCTGACCTTCACTAAGTCACTAACCTTCCTGCTATCTCCCTTTTCTTATCTGCATGTAAAGCCAACCCTCCCTAGCTGGAAAAGGTGCCTCAGGGACACATGGGTTCAGTGGGTGCGATTTCAGGCTCTTCCTCATAACACCTCTGTCTTCTTCATAAAAGGACCCAGCTGTGATCCAACCCACTACTGAAGAGGGCCACTGTTCCTCTCAGGGTTACTGGGTTTTAGTCTTGTTATTTGAATATGTACAGAAACACTTTCTTCTTTACATTACAGAAAACTTTCATTTTACTGAGCCTAAGAATTGATTAAAATCTTCCCATATTTAAAGAAGTAGAAAACAGCCTTAATTAGGAGATTTAACATTTGGAAGTTTATCAAAACAGACGTCTATTTCACTTAGGGGTATGTGCTGATAGCTGAGGTCCTGAAAGGGAAAGGTAAGAAGGCCATTGATGTGAAGGCCACCTTTCAAGTCTGGCTTCACATTGCTCTGCTTGGACATCTTCAGCCCTCATTAAAGTAATTTAGCTATGGGTACTCTGATTTCTTTCTTTCTATAAGTTTGTTTTACAACCAATTTAGCTCACCAGGTTTTCCAAAATTGTTTCATGTCTATTATCTACTTCTTTGATCTTAAAAATGGAAGACAGAGACAGAGAGACAGAGAGAAAGATAAAACTTTTTAAAAACCAGTGGATTTTAAAGGGGATTTAAAGAAATAATGAAAGGAAAAGTGCTTAGCACACTCACTTTCAATGGGGGGGGGTGTGGGTGTGTGGATGTGTGTGTCCCTACTACTTAGTCATCAGAACTTTCTAGAGTAATTTTCACCATTCTTCGAATGGTTTGGGGATTTTTAAAAATTTCCAACCTTCTACATTTTATTCATTACAGTTTTTCAGAAATCTCCAGAGATAAAAGTTTCACACAGATGCTCTACCCACTCTGAAAAAAGCATTTACAAAACATTACATATATTTAAAAATCTTTTTTCACTTATCTGTAAAATTGTGTCTATACCAAGGAATGCAAAAGTTAAATCAAGGGGAAATAGGCCGGAAGTGACTTTTGTGTATCTTCTGATGATGGCCAAGACTACTTTCCTACAGGAACATTTTCCTGAAAAGATTGGCACAGCAGAGCTGAAACTAACACCTTATGTGCAGCAGTAATTCCTTCCTGAGAGTTCCTTTTATGATGGACAGACACAGCCTTAATGGCAAGTTAAAACTGTAGTTGAGGAATTGTTTTGTAAAATTGAAGCCACTTTAGGTATGAATCTCATTTATGTAGAACTCAAAAGCATAGATATACTATTTATGAAACATTAGAATACAATTCTCACCATAAATAAAAGAATGAGACCTGATGTTTTATAGATAAATTGATTATGCTGGTTTTGGTAACTTCTTTCCAGAGCCCCAAATGTTTAGGTAATAAACTTTTAATTGCTATATGTGCTTATTAAGAATTTTTCTAGCAAAATGTTTTCCAGCAACTAAGAAATGATTCAGACCTATAAATAAAACAAAAATATGCTAAAATAAGAATGACAGACTGTACATATAAATGAATACATGAGTGGCTTCCCTGCAGACAGAGAAACACTTCCTTCTTTTTACCTTTACCATTTTTTTTATACAGCAAGGGAAAAGGCAGCATTAGCAAAACAAAAATTGCTTTTCACTTTGCCAACAGGATAAATAGAATGAAATTTCAACAAAAATGACTGGAAAATGTACATGATTGATGCTAAATTTGCAAAATTTCCAAAGATATGGGTATGATTTGTCATATAAATGATGTAGAAATCTTTGTTTTGTCAGAAAAATTATGCCAAGAAAAAATTGCCAATTTTCCTCCTTTAGGTCTAATCCTTGCCTACTATAGAAACAGTTTGCCTTTTGAAGTAAAGAGACAGGAGTACTCTTACTTTTAAGTCTTTTATTTCACTAATCACTAAGCTTACATGGCAGACCTGCTTCTGTGGAGCCTGAGTGCGGATAATGGGTCTGTAGCTGCTTTCCCACCACCCAGGGGTCCAAAGGAGGGACTGTCAGGAAAGCCTTTTGTGAACCTAAAAACAGCCCCAAATAGTCGTTATC
Organism: Thryonomys swinderianus; assembly: GCA_004025085.1. Taxonomy (NCBI): domain Eukaryota; kingdom Metazoa; phylum Chordata; class Mammalia; order Rodentia; family Thryonomyidae; genus Thryonomys; species Thryonomys swinderianus. Next base: position 16,005 of record PVIC010032137.1, read on the forward strand.
CTCATTAGCTTAATGTTGAGTTAGACAGATTCAAATCCTGCTTGTGGGAAGGAAAACAGAATTCTAAACTCTGAATTAGAAGGAAATTAGACAACCTTACAGGTGGGGATGGAAGGCCGGAAACAAACATGCTTTTACTTCCTCAAGGACTTGGTCTTCATCTTTTATCACAACAGCAACTAACTGTTTCCTCCCACAGATCAAAAAGTACAGATTATTTGAGATTTCTCTAAATGTCCACCCCTTAAAACATAGGTGGTCTATAGTAGGAGGGGAATAAACACATATTCAATGAAGAAATGTCTAGTGATTCGATAGAGGGCTAAATTCTTTACTTCCCATATCTTGTTTAATCTTTACAACAAAAACATATAGTAAGCTTGATTCTGAATCGTAAGAATAAAACTTAGAAAGACATTCTCTATGTACCATGAACTGTTCTAATCATTTCAAATAGTTTTGTTGTTTAACTCTCAACATAGGGGTAAGAAGGGAGCTCAGTGGTAACACATTTGCTTAGAACACAGAAGGGCTTTGGTTCAATCCTTAGAACTGCAAAAGAAAAATGGATTTGTGGAGGGAGTAGACTATCCTTTTCAGCAACCCTGCGCCATGCACGTATCATACCCATTTAAGGAAGACAAAACAGATACAAAAGAAGTGAGTTTTCCTTCCCAGCAAAGGACTCTAACTAGGATTCACTCCTAATGCTAACAGTTTGCTACTTCCCTGTCTGAGAGCACACAAGAAAAATGTGGCACACACAACCGGCTGGGTTTTATCTGTCTCCACTTAACTCCAAACTAAGATTTCTTTCCATTTCATGTCCAGAGGAATGTTTTGAAAGTTTCTCAAATAGAGATGGAAAACTGAAAAAAAGAAAATCTGTAGGAAAAACCGAAATTCTGTTTTTTTGGTTTTTTTTTTTTTTTTGGTGTGCCAAAAATGCTAAGGAATCAAAGAAAATACCAGTAACATGAAGGAAACTGGCCACACCCAGAAAAGCTTTTGAATTTCATCGTTTGTGAGTCAGAGGGCAGTAAGCCTATAAATGTCATCATAATGTGCTCTTCTTAATATAACTCCACAGAGAGGAAGACTGGGGCATAAATAGTTTGTGTGGGTTTCTAACCATATCAAACTCATGTATCCAGGAATATACTGGAACCAGAGCTTTGTGTAACTCCAGGGCCTGCATGACTAAGCCACAAGTTATAGGGAGGTAAGTTTGGGTTGCACTTATTAAGTTGGAAAATATATTAAATTTACTTAAAAGTTGAGTGAATAAGAATAAAAGGAGTAAGTCTAATAATATAAAATACTCTTTAGGGAAAATGTCCAGAAGGGGAATAGTTTTTGGTTTTGAGGAATCTCCACAATCATTTCCATAGTGGCTGTCCAAGGTTATATCCCAAAAACAGCGCAGAAGAAATCCTTTTTCCCTGCAAACCTAGCGGCACTTGTGCTGTCATGGTTTGGGTCTAGGTGTCCTCCCAAAGTCTCTTGTGGGCCTAGGCTTTATCTGGAGCATGTGAAACTAAAACTGACTTATGGTGCAAACCTAGGCTCAAAGGCTCACAGATTAAGGGTATGAGTGCTGCCCGCCCTAAGTAGCCTGGATAATATAAAAGCAGTAGCGAGACACTGTTAAGACTCTTCTTGTTGCCTTTGCTACATTGTGTACATCAAATTGTTTCTCCTTTATGAGGCCTGCTTCCATCCCTGTCTTGCATCCAAACAGCTCTGGAAACCTCTATGAACTGTCAGCTAAATACATTCCTTTCCTTTTAACTTTGAGTGTCAGGTATTTAGTCTCAGAAACAAAGGGAAAGTATCTAATGCAGTTACTAGTTGATTTCGTATGTATGTATGTATGTATGTATGTATGTATGTATGTATGTATGTATGTATTTGCAGTACTGGGGCTCGAACTAGGGCCCTTCTGCTTCCAAGGTAGGTGCGGTACCATTTGAGCTAAATCCCCAGCCCCCTCTATTTGATTTCTTGATGATGATCATTCTTTTGGGGATAAGATGGAATCTGAGGATCACTTTAATTTATATTTCTCTAACAACTAGCAATGTTCAACACTTCACATATTTTCTGGCCATTTATACGTCTGTGAAGTATCTATATATTTCATTTTGGATTTTTTGATTGGATTTTTTATTTTAGGGAGGATCTAACTTTTTTAGAGTTCTTTATATATTTCAGGTAAGAGTCTTCTATCTAAGGAGTACCTGGCAAAACTTTTCCCATTTTGCAGGCTGTCTTTTAACTCTGTTGTTTCTTTTGCTTTGCATAAGCTTTTTAACTTGAGGTGATCCTGTTTGTTGATTTTGGTGATATATCTGGCAGGAATGGGGTTCTTGCCTACATCTATGACTTTAGGAGCTTTACCTACTTTTCAGAAAGATCTAAATGTTTCTGTTTTAACATTTATGTCTTTGATCCATTTTGGTTTTGGTTTATAACATAGTGAGTGGTATATGTATAGACTCAGTCTCCTGCACGTCAATAGCTTGTTTCTCAACACTGCTTTTTTTTTTTTTTTTTTGAGACAGGAAGTTTAGTAGACAGTAGTTTAGGCTGGCCCTGAGCTCACTATGTAGCCCAGGCAAGCCTGGAACTCAGCAATCCTCTTGTCTCTGCCTCCCGAGTGCTGGGATTACAGGCATGAGCCACCACACCCAGCATTTCAACACTACTTTTTAAAGAGGCTGTCTTTCTTCCCATGTATGTCTTTGGCTCCATTGTTTTCCATTCATCCTCATGTTTGGTTTTGTGCCAGTACTGTGATGTTGCTATCACAGTAGCTTTGTAATATAAATTCAGATTTGGGATTGTGATGCTCCCCATTTTTCTCTTTTTAACTGGGATCTCAGATCTCTTCTGATTCAATATGAATTTTAGGAGTTTTTAAATTGGTATTTTGATTGAGATTGCATTTGGAAGTCTGGTCATTTTGGCTCTATTGTTCTTGCCTGTTTAGGAACAATGGGTACCTTTCCATTTTCTCATGTCCTCTTGGACTTCACCTTTGGCTGTGGTGGCCCTGACAAGTTTGAAGAAGAAAATCCCTTTATTGCCTCCATTGGAATATTCCATATTTTAAATTAGTCCACGTTTCCGCATACTCATGATTCAATTTGGCTTATACATCCCAAGGCAGGATAACATATCTCTGGTGTTCTACACTTCCTACGGGCAAGTTCACAATGCCCATTTACTCCTCAGTGGTGGATTGTGTCATCCATTCAAAGTTTGTCATATTTCATTATTATATAGTTATTAGTATGTAGCTACTTCTACATAAAAACTAAATTGTATATCACTATCTATAAGCACATGTCATTTGTTGTATATATAATGGTATAAGCTATAAAAGCATATTTTACATATATAGAATAAGTACATACAACCAGAACATTCTATGTGTAGCTATTAGTTGCTTTTTGCCTTATAACTATATCTCCAAGAAGCACTTTGATAACTTGCCAGTTTCTTACTCTTCACCAAAATTCTCTCTAAATTGATGACTCTTGCCTGATTTCATATTTTGTATGATGGCTGAGAAATGTTGATTTTTTTGAGCTGTAGTATTTACTCCATTTTTACTGGTAGGCATATGGAATTCCTCTATAAATGAGAACTGTCCTTTTTACTGCCCATTAATTTATCTGTATTTTTGGCAATGATTCACGAATTCTTATTTTTTCAATACTTCATTACTGTACTGAACTGTTTTGATTCTCAGATTCTCTTAATGTGGCCAGTGGAAGCCCCTCTGTGGTGGTTCTATATTACTGTAATACATTCCATCCTTTTTCTTTTAGCCTATTGTCAGTTTGTCCCCAGTTCACCTTGTGCCTGCCTGCCCCAAACCTGGTATCGACTATGTCTTCAATAAGTTCAAATTCTTGTGTATATAGGGGCGGGGGAAGAGGTAGGGTGGGTAGGGGAGGGGGAAAACTGAGAATTAAGTTGTGTCATATACTGTTACAAATTCTCAGTGTGGAGTATAATTGTGATGTGTACATATAATGTACCAATAGAATGTACCAATTTTTTAAAAAAGAATAATGTTAAAGTCTTAGATCTGTGTGCTAGTACAATCAGCTTTTTTATATTTATTTATTTATATTTGAGACAGGGTCTCGCTTTGTACTTCAGGCTGGCCCTCAGCTCACTATGTAGCCCAGGAAAACCTCAAATTCAGCAATCCTCCTGCTCTGACTCCCAAATACTGGGATTACAGGCATGAGGCACCACACCTGGCATTGTGGTATGTGGTACTGATTGCTGGTGGACATGAGTCACCACACCCAGCATTGTATGTGGTTTCCAGGGATCAAACTCAGGACCTTGCACTTGTGAGGCAGGTGCCGGAACCACTAAGCTCAATCTCTGGCCCTAATCAGCTTTATTTTTAATCTTATTAAAATTTTATAAAATAATGTTGAATTTCTGAATTTTTTTAAAACCATCATAATCTGCCGGGCGCTGTGGCTCACGCCTGTAATCCCAGCACTCGGGAGGCAGAGACGGGAGGATTGCTGAGTTCGAGGCTTGCCTGGACTACATAGTGAGCTCAGAGCCAGCCTGAACTACAAAGTGAGACCCTGTCTCAAAAAGGAAAAAAAAAAAACTATCAAAATCTTTCACTAACTAGACTATGATGTTTCCATAGTTACATGACTTAAGACATCAAGAGTGAGTGGAGAAGAAAGAAAAGAGAGAAGTATGGGGTTGGGAAGAGGTTGAAGAACTTTCTGCTTCCCATTCCTAAATTTCTCAGGTTGGAAATTTACAACCTTGAAGTTCAAAATATTACTTCTTTTTTTTTTTTTTTTTTTTTTTTTT
>PVIC010032138.1:0-20883 GCA_004025085.1 Thryonomys swinderianus
GTCAGCTTTCATCATCCCTGGGTTCACAGGATCAAGGTGAAACAGGCCCCTCATAGCCGATGCGTTTCAGAGGCAGTGATATATATTAGAACCAGGCAACTCATCACATCTTGCTTACACTCTCCCAGTTCAGCTGCTGACACTTACCTTTGTGCATGACTTCTGGGTTTCTGAGTTTTTGTTCGTTCTCTGAGCTAAGTTACGTGGTGTAGAGGAAACAGCCTGAGCGCTGTAGCTCAGGAGACCAGAAGTGATATCCCTCCTTCTCCAAATGGCTCTGATGCTTTCGACATGGTGCTCTCAGGGAGGGGCGTCATCAGGATATCGCTGATAAAGTAATGGAACTGTCCAGTCACAGAGCACACATTTAATAAACACTGAGTTCTTCCCTCCTTTCCTGGGATTAGGGCATTTGGGGTTATACTCAACATAAAAGAATTCTGACTTTCCTAACCACACTGGGAAATACATTGTATACACATAAGGAAGGGATACAGTGGGTATCCCGAACACTTGGTCTATAGGAAAATTAACAAGAATGTGGGTAATATTTAGTTTACTTAACGTTTATAGTACTTAAACATATAAAGACTTAGTTGCCATCAACGAAGTTCTATAATCCAGAATAAAGCACCTTACTTTAAAAGGAGATCCTAAAGTATCAATACTTTATTTAGAATAATAACCTATGGCTAAATAATCTTTGGGAACCTGCAACATGAGCTAAGTAAAAATGTCAAATTATTAGCATAACAGTGAAGTGAATAACATGCACAAATTCCTACAACATTGTCTAATTTATCAGGTTTGTTGATTTTCTTGAGTCCTAAAAAGGATTTATAAAAATTTGGAAAGATTGTCTCTAATATTGATGTTATTATTGAGCTTCCATTACATTATTCTTTTGACAAATGCAAATTAAACAATTCAAAAATGGTTTCAGAAATATGTAAAGCTTCCCTTAATTCTTCTACTGTCTGACATCCAGATTTTCCTGCTACCCAGTTCCACATGCAGTATTTGAAGACCACTTCCTCCTAAACACTTCTCCCCCTGTAGCTCTTTCGCTCTCTGAAATAAATACAGACTGAACAGTCATTGGTTAATCCTGATTCCGTATTTCCAGGGCAGCTGGCCCGAGCGGCCCTTGCATGCGGACCCCACCTCAAGAGAGTGGCACTGTGTACTGTATACCAGGAATAGCTGCAGTGAGTCGACCTTGGCAAAGAGAAAGAGACAGATAAGTGGATCCGTGACGTCGTGCAGGGGCAAAGATGGTCTCCAGAAGAGAACTCTTGGATTTGTGTGTCATCTGTGATTTATATGAATGTGAAGATGGGTAGAAAACTGGAAAATCTCTATTTCCCATAGATACAGTGGGAAATATAAAGCCTATAGCATAAGCTGTTGTGAGGACAAAATGAACTTATTTATGTAAATGCCTTAGGGTGGTGCCTGATGCCCGTTCTCTAGAGACAGATTGCTGTGGTTTTTTTTTTTTTTTTTTTTTTTTTTGAGACAGGGTCTCACTTTGTAGTCCAGGCTGGCCCTGAGCTCACTATGTAGCCCATTCAAGCCTCAAACTCAGCAATCCTCCTGTCTCTGCCTCCCGAGTGCTGGGATGACAGGCGTGAGCCACCACGCCCGGCTGTGGTGTGTTTTTAAGCCTGTTTGTGTGTCCCTCTCGGTCTCTCCACAGATTCTCTTTTGTTTAAATCAGGAAGATTGTTTCTATTGCAGACTAGAAATCTGATTGATGCAGACATTGAGTTCTTGCAACTAAATCCCAGGAATATTCTAAATTTTTTATAGGGATTAATTTATTTAATATTCACAATAATTCTATGACAAGTCGCTTTCTTCACTTTACGGAAGAGTAAACACAGGAAGTTCACACAACTGCCCAGGATCACACAGCTGCTAAGAGCAGGTTACACATTTGAGTCCGGCAGTCTGACTTTAGAGCATACTTTACTTGCACTTTGGTGTTTATTTTTTTTTCAATTTTGCCTCTGCAAGAATGATGGGGAGCGGGAAGCAATGAGTAAGGTTACATGACAGAATCTGTGACCGGTTCTCCAGGGCTCTCTTTGCATGCTCTTAGACTGCATTTCCTTTGCACTCCGATGTAGAAATATGACCGACGGACTTTTGGTCAATAGAATGTGAAGGGAAGTGAATTCGTAGCATTTCTCAGCCCAAGTAGTTACCGCGTGGACTCACCTCCCTTTTGTCTTCTTCCCCCTTCCTCCTGGCTGAGTGTAGTGGACTTCAAGAGCCCCGGGAAGGTGAGAGCCCACGGTGGAGTGAGCAGAGAGGGCTGTTGGACGAGGAGCACCCTACAGGGCTGTGCTGGCAGTGGGAAATCACCTTGGTTTTGTCCACCTGTCCTTTTATGGTTATCTGTTCAACCTTCTGACCTATCCTAGATAGAGCAAGACGGAGCGAGTTAAATTTGGATTCCAGCTAAGGGCGATCTCTGCCGTATACATGGCAATTTTCAACCGGAAAATTCTTCCTGGAATCACCATTGCTTCATAAGCATTTTCATCAAGGCTTGAAAAAGTTCTTATTTTCATTTTCCCTTCTCCCCACGTGACTCCATTTCTTTTTCCCCCGCATCCCAAAACGATGGGAATTGGGAGGTGGTCACTGAGTTTGCCTTTGGAAGTGTCCGAAAACTCTGATAATCCCGAACCCACAGTCACCTCTCGAACACTCTTCCGTCACAGTCTTAGCTTGGATTTTAGAAGTGAACATTTTCCTCTATTCCCACAAATTTTGGTGCTAGGGAAGAATCAAATGTGGTAATTTTCTGACATTGAGATTGTTAAAGTATGCACTGATGAAGTTTCATATTTTTCATTCTAATTAGAGGGTAAGATTTGAGTAATAGTAAGTAAATTGCTGCTATGTGTCTAAATGTATTATCTTATTTTGAATGACACCTTAGTAATAAAAATGACTTGTTTTACAGCAAATCTTTTTATACTAAAAGGTCAAAATATTATATATTTTCAAAAGACTTCCTACCTGGAAAATATCTTCTGGGAAATATAATACCCTACCTTATTGAGAAAATAATTAGCAGGAAAAATACAGGTGCTGTCTATCAAAGAATTATTAAACTATGAAGGATTACATAAAAGGAATTTGTCTTTGCTTTGACTCAATTATACAAGTAGAATTTCATCAAATACTTGTGAAACTAAGGGAGATAACTTGGGATTATTCATCAAACAAAGGCAGGAGTATTAAAGGTCATGAAAGGTAGAGAATGACATCTGATCTCATTTAGTAAGTTAACTTGGGCAGTTGCTCTTGAGCTCCATCAAAATAAACATGCCATGTATAAAAATTCCTCATCTCTTTTCTCATTTAGGCTCAGAAACTCAGGGTTAGGAGTAGATAAACTCTCAAGGCCCCTCTCATTTTGTATATAGTAGGGTTCACCTTTTTATCATCTACAGAGAGCAAAGATGGTGTCATTCATTTTGCTAGATGAAATTGATCCCTGTATGAATTCTGTCCATACGTCCAGTAAGGAAAGGGTCATTACAATATCAAAATGTGAGATTTGAGGAAATCACCTGGCCTCAGACCTATGTTTTGTAGATGAAAGGATCTTCCACTTAAGGTCATCTACCATCTGTTTCTGTCCAAGTAACTGACAAGTTCAGCAGTGTAATCTACAGGGAAGGGACAGCAGGATCGAGGCGGTCTGATCTGTCATCAAGAAGGTGTGTTTTTCTCTGTTGCTTTCTTTTCAGAAGAATGCTAAGGTGGTTCCTGGGCAACACTAAACTAATTTAAATCGCACGTACTTCCATCTTCATGGCTTCAGCCAGAAGTGAACTTCTTTTATCACAGATTCCTGGGAAAAATCATACACCCAGCTTTGGTGATGTTGAGGGATTTCACATTGTGATTTTCTTGGTCCGTGTTGAGGCAGAGAGTCCTGCCAACTCCCTGAAACGGGCAGGGCCAGGACTTGCAGGAGCAGCAACCAAGTGAGACTGATGAACAGGGAGCATGCGGTAGTGACTAGAGTACAGACTGAAACTTAACACGGGCTCCAGCATCAAAAATAGATTTTTAAGAAGGTTTTGTGATTTGACTCTTTGGAGTGCTTGGATTCTTCTCTTCAAATCTAGTGGGCTTATTTTTAATGTTTTCATGTTTCATTGCCAAATGAAACGTTAATTTAAAAAGATGTCAGGGCTTCTGTTTGTAGTATTTTTCGGAGAAAATTCATCATGTAGTTCCTGTTACTACAATAAATAAAAAACCAAAATAATGATAATTACCCTGGGTTTACCCTAGCAATGGAAGTTTTGACAATAGAGACATAGCATGTATTTCAAAAATTGTGATCAAATAGATCAGTGTCTGCATTTAAAAGATATAGAGAGGAAACAACAAATTTATTATAATTTTCATGCTCATTAATTTTCTTTTCTCCTGCTTTCTTCTTTACCTTATGTAGTAAGAATAAAAATTAAGCAATATATGAACAACTAAACAGTAAGAGGATACAAAGCCATGTTTTACTAACAACATCCAGCTGAGTAAAAAGTACCTACAGATCTTCAGGTTACACATAAAAGCTCCAATTCTTCAAAATATTTTTTAACAAAGCAATCTTAGTTTATGTTCTTAAAACTCAAAGTGAAGGTAGGCACCCCAACGTCTGTAATAATAAAACTGTCAGCGTATCTCTAAGCAGCTCTACTTCCTCATCTCAGGTGATAGAGTACTTCATTTATATACTACAGTGCACCCTTGACTTACGCACTTGATTGGTCCCCAAGGTCTGGTTGTAACTCAAGCTGGTTATGAATCAGTACAGCTGAGAGCTAGATGTTTACCTGGGTGTATGCTATAGAACAAAAGGCAGATGAATCTTCCATTGGCCTAATTAACCAAAGTTGTTGGTAAGTCATGCTGGTTGTAACTTGAGGGTCCACTTGGGAGATCCCAAGCTTTTGCTTCTCATGGGCCCCTGTGTCCTGAGTATACCTATGACCGTGGGGGGGGGGGCGACAAGGCACCCTTTGCTTTCTTGTTGTAGGGGCAGATCCCATCACGACTGCACCACGTTCCTGACTTCACCCCACGGAACTCTAATTATCTCTGGAAGTCCACATTCAGTCCTAAGAGACTAGGGCTTGCTTGCTCTCTGGGTTGCGAGGAGCATGATTTAAATACTCAGTCTGCAACCAGCGGCTTGTTGGAGAACTATCTATCTGTTCGGGATCCATAGGGGACTCAGAGCATGACAGAGAGGGAGGTTAGAAAGCTATTTCAGTGTCCAAGAGGCAAATGTTGGCACTTTGACTTAGCAGCAAAAAGGAGGAGGAAAAATGAGGGTTCAATATGTTTGGTAGAAAAGCTGAGAGGATTTGCTGGACTAGTCACTGCAAGACAAATAGAGGAACTAAGGAGGTCTTTTGGAAGAATAATTCAGTCTCTGCCGTCTCCCTTGTGTTTCTCTGTTGTGAGGGTTCTGTGATTGGATTAGGGTCCGCCCCACGCCACAGTGGTGTCAAAGACCCTACCCAAAATAAACTCACATTCACAGGTACACGGGCTTTGGACTTGAACATATCATTTCGAAGGACACAGTTTAATCACTAAATATATTTCTGGTTCTGCTGTTTTGTGTGGTTATTCTGGTCTTCAAAACAGACTACAATGTCATAATTACTACGGATTTATGTTATGTCTTCATATTTAGAGAACATGTCTCCCTCCTGACTTTGTGTTTAAAGGAGTTGTGGATTTTCCTATTCCCTTTAGTGTACACTTTATAATCATTTCAAAAGTAGTTGAAAAATGCCATAGGGATTTAGATTGGAATTGTACCTAATTTACAGTTTACCTTGCAGAGGAGCGACAACTTTACGTCATATAATTATCCTATCCATTAACCAGACATCGTGCTCTTTAGCTCTCTTGCAATATATAAGTGCAGACTTTAAAAGTCATTTATCTAGCTGGGCATGATGGCTTACGCCTGTCATCCCAGCACTGGGGAGGCAGAGGCAGGAGGATTGCTGAGTTTGAGGCTTGCCTGGGCTACATAGTGAGCTCCAGCCAGCCTGAATTACAAAGTGGGACCCTGTCTCAAAAAAAATAAAAAATAAAGATAAAAATATCTAGGGGTTGGAATGTGGCTCCGTGGTGCTGCACCTCTCTGGCCAGCACAAGGTCCTATGTTTGGTCCCTAAACAAACAAACAAACAAAAATCGTCCAGCAGCATGTCGTGGTGCATGCCTGTCCTTGCAGCACTTCTGGGAAAGGAGGACTGAACAGGAGGACTGAAAGTTTCTGCTTGGCCTGAGTGATTTAGAGACTTAGTGAGACTTTACCTCAAAATAAAAAAATAAAAAGGGTCTGGGGATGCAGTTCAGTGTGAAGGCCCTGTGTTTAATCCTGAACACCAAAACAAAAAAAGAAACAATTATCTATTTGGTGCTAGCAGCTAGGTTCGTTTTTGCATAATTTTCCATCCAAGAGCCTTTCTTAAACTCATTCATTGCAGTACTTTGGTGATTCTTTTGAGTTCTTTATGTTTGTATCATTTATAAGTAATGGTTAATTTGGTCCTTTTTAGTCTTTACAGTTTGATTCTTTTTTCTTGCTTGACTGCCATCTGTCTCTGTCTGGTCAATGACACACCATTCCTGACACCCACAGTTGAAAGGAGGAAAGGTTTATTTTGGCTCATGGTGTGAGAAGCTTCAGTCCACCATCAGCTAGCTCCAAGGGGAGCAGCTTGGCAGAGGGCATGGCAGAGGAGATTCTCACAGCATGGCAGCACGAAGCAGAGAGGTGCCCAGGGAGGAGCGACGGAGACAGGCCCTGCCAGGCCACACTGACTCGGCACCTCCTCCAAACGGCCTTCGCCTCCCAGCAGCACGTGTGCTCTGCGCCCCTCGGGGGACTCGTTCGCCGAGGAGTCTCGTGTCCCGTGATTCATGACTCCCCAAGCCCACCCGTGAGCGCGGGAAGCTCTGGCGAGCATGTAGACGCACAGCGTGACCGCGTCCGACAGCTCCCGTGGAAGCCGGTGGTGGCGCCGTGGGGCTGCTTGTCCCCTGCCTCGGAAGGCAGGCCTCGCCGCCGCTCCGTGGGGCCCTCGCTAGGGTTCGGAGGGGAAACACGCTCCTTCTGGCCCACGTCTCCATCTACTTTTTGAACTGTCTCTTGATGGAACTATTTCTTTGTTTAGCAGCGCTGTTAGAGATAATTAAAATAACTTTTTTCATTTTCAAGTGTTTAGGATAGAAGATCCGAGTACCCGGAGATACAGTATTAAGCTTTAAAAGAAGCAGTAAGTGCATATACGTCAAGAAATTCCACAGTGGAAAAAAAGCCAGCAGGATGCAGTGAAAACAGGTGCAGACTTACCTGGGTGCGGGCTTGGGTCTTGGCAGCTGGGCCCTCTCTGACTCGCCCGTCCGACTTCACGGCCTCCCTGGAGGTCACGGGGCTCCCGCACGTGGGGAATTTTTTTTTTTTTTGAGTGATTTAGAGTCTGACGGTAAATGAGCCTTCTGGTTTTCAATCTGAGATGTGAATACATAGAAAGTGCTGGACTCACAATTATCGGGAGATGTTTTTTGTCTTCTCAGCTGGCAGTGGGAAGCGAACAGAAACCCTGACTGGCCTCAGGAGGAGGAAGCCACTCTGGAGCCAGGGGCTGCGCTCGCCCTGGCGTCAGGCTTCCTCTGCCTGCAGCAGACACAGCCCCACAGGGTGCCGCCGTACCCTGCTGGGATCAGCCCTACACGAGCAGGAAGGAGACGTCTCCTTGCGTGGCCTTAGGGCAGAAGAGAGTAGCTGGAGGGAAGACAGTGATGTTTGTTTGTTTGTTTTTGAGACGGGGTCTCAATTTTTGTAGTTCAGGCTGGCCCTGAACTCATTCTGTAGCCCAGGCTAGCCTTGAACGCAGCCATCCTCCTGCCTCTGCTTCCCGAGTGCTGGGACGACAGGCGTGAGCCACCACGCCAGGCACTGTGGTGTGTGGTACTGAGGGCTGGTGGGCGCGAGTCACCACACCCAGTACTGTAGTATGTGGTTACCTGGGATTGAACCAGGGATTTTGCCCTTGCCGGCAGGCACTGGAACCACTGAGCTAAATCTCCAGCGCTCTACGTATGTTTTATATCGATTCCGTTCCTCTGGTGAGCCCTAACTCACGTATATATGTGAATTGTCAATCAGATGTCTTTGTAATAGAATGCCCCATCAGCTTTGACTCTTTGGGCGGGCAGATCCGCTCTTAGTGGCCTACAGGAAGACACACATAGCAAGAAGAGAGCAAAGAGGGATTGCTGTTTTAATTATGGATTAAGTTTCAGCTTTGCTTTTGTGCCCCATCTTGTCTGCTTGTCAGATAATGGATTTAGTCCTCTATCCTTGAATATTTAAGTTTACAAAGCCTTAGCAGTTGAGCTAACAAATATACTAATTCTCATAGCCCACCTACAGATCGTTAGCTAATTAGCTCAACCTCATGCCTGGCAGTGTGCTCCTTTAAACCAGCCCTGAGTTGCTGCTTTTCCCAATGATATTACAGTCCACCAGACACCCAGATCACTAGACTAGGTAAAATTTATTCCAGCCTGAATCTTTTGCAGTCTTGATATTAAAATAGTGTTTTATGTCCACCAACTTTGTTAGTAATTATATAATGTTAATGAATATATGATGTCACTTGAACCATGTATCTCACTTGTATTTCTTGTTGGTTGGTTTGTGTCCTACCTATTATTTTCATTATTTGACAGAAGTCATCTGAATTGTTTTTTGTGGTTTTATTTTGTTTTGTTTTTGAGATAGGGTCTTGCTCTGTAGTTCAGGCTGGCCCTGAGCTCACTATGTAGCCAGGAAAGCCTCCAACTCAGCAATCCTCCTGCCTCTGCCTCCCGAGTGCTGGGATGACAGGTGTGAGCCACCATGCCCCGCACTGTGGTGTGTGGTACTGATCGCTGGTGAGCATGAGTCATCACGCCCAGTATTGTTGTATGTGGTTACTGAGAATCAAATTCAGGACTTTGCACCTGCTAGGCAGGCACTGGAACCACTAAGCTAAATCTCTGGCTCTGTCCGAATTCTTCTTATTATTTCTTTTAAAAAGAGGCTCTATTGTGCATATTCTATGAGAGGTGAAAAAATACCTTAGTTTCAGAGGCTAAAAGCATTTCAGTAATGGGCTTCCTAAAAGGATGCAAAATATGAAGCTATCACCATGTGTTTTCTGGGAATTATTTTCAAAAGTAATTGGAAAGAGATCAAAATGTGAATTATTGTACTATTGAATTAAGTCACTATTGTAAAAAAAATATTGGAATGTCTTTTACAGAGACAATTTATATATCCAATCCAACTGACATTTATTCTGCAATGAGAAATAAGATATGAAAATAAGCAAATTATGTGAGTTTTTTTTGTTTGTTTTGTTTTGTTTTGTTTTGAGCCAGGGTCTCACTTTGTAGTTCAGGCTGGCCCTGACCTCACTATGTAGCCCAGGCAAGCCTCGAAGTCAGCAATCCTCCTCTCTCTGCCTCCTGAGTGCTGGGATCACAGGCGTGAGCCACCATGCCTGGCTCTGTGGTATGTGGTATTGATGGCTGGTGGGCGTGAGTCACCACGCCCAGCATTCTATGTGGTTACCGGAGATGGAACTCAGGGCCTGCGCTTGCGAGGCAGGTGCTGGAACCACTGAGCTAAATCTCCAGCCCAACAATTAATGTGTTTTTATAAGAGGAGGAGAAATAATATCTTAATTCTGGATATGGCTAGTTTCTACTGCACAACAGTGGGTAATGTCTTCTATCTGTCTTGCACTTGGGTAAATGCAGTGACCTTCCATGACTCCCATCTGCCTACCAATTCACGGTACTGAAAATGTACCCTGATTGTTCTCCAGGAAACTTCACTCCTTTTAGATCGTGTGTCTCGGGAGCAAGATAATGGGGAGCACATATCTCTTGGCAGAGTGACTGGCTCTGGGATGGGTATGCAATGGTTTGGGGTAGTGAAAGAAAGCTTCGTACTTGTGGAACAGTCGGAGGAGAGCTCTTTTTCCTTCACTGGATTTGCAGGAAGGAGGCTGGAAGTGTGAGCACTGTTTCTTCACTCTGCAGGACCTAAAAATGGAGACAACATGTGGAGAGCAGAGCCAGAAAGCGCGCGAGAGCACGAACAGCCAGGACGCAAGCTGTGTCTGTCAGGTCTACCCCTGGGACACCTTCTCATTGGTGTACATACTTTTTCCCTTTAAACCAGTGTTTGATAACTTAAAACTGTAATTCTAACTGATTTACTGATTTGATGAACAACTCTCTCCAAATCATCTACATTTTCTAAACTGTTATGTTTTAGTTTTTAAAAAGACCTATGCAAAATAAAGTTATAAAAGGTCCTTAGTTCTCTCAAGCTATAATATATATATATATGTATATATATTCATATATTGAAAAAGAAAGGATGTGAAAGAAATTGGCAGTAGTATTTCCCTTGAGGTGTGGGCCCTAGGAGTTGGGAGAATCACAATTTACCAAGTACCTCATTACGCTATTTGAGCATTTAATTCTTATTACTTGCACATTATTTTTCTGGTTACTGGAAATCGAACTCAGGGCCTTGTGCTTCACAGCCAGGCCTGATGGTACTGAGCTGTATCGTCAACTAACGTGCATATTTTATCTACTGAAAATCCCAATCATATGTTTCTACAGTGGCAACCTCTTTGATAAGCTGTAGTGTGTTTATTATTCACACAGGAGGTTCATCTTTTGAATTTAATGTTTGGCGGCATATAAATGCTAATGTGTATCTGTTTACTTAGATTCCCCCTCACACGCTAAGATAATGATCATCAAATATTTAATAGTCAGATGCTTTATATCATAGCCTATACTTTGTTTTTCTTGAAATACTTCCTGAATTTTCTATACAATGTATCTCGTCCTTCATTTTCAGAGTATTAATTCAGTTCAGTTTATCAAGTCTCCATCTGTTCCATCCCTCTAATCCTCAGCCTGCCCATTTTGAAGATGAGAAATACCAAAGCAAATGCTTCCTTCTCATGGAGGACGTAGGGGTGGCTTATGTAATTTTATTTCACTGCCTTTTTCGCCCTCAGGAGCGGGTTTTGCCATTTCATTTCATTTCCCATTGTCCCCACATCAACTTACTACTTGTTTTTTGGAAAATGGAGCTTATTTTAATGACTTAAATGAATCTTTAGCTTAGAGGAACAAAAATGCAATACCTAGAAACGGAATCTATGAAGATGAATATTAATTGCGTTCATTTAGACCATCACATGTTGTCTTTGTCCTCATTACTCACTGGGTCAGAATCAGGGGAACTTTGGGGGCTTATTCCACTGCCTTGCTGTTAATTTTCTGTCCACTTCTGTTCAGGTCCAGATCCCAATATCATTAATACTTTGGGTCTAAAAAGAAATAGAATGTAAAGGATCTTGGTAAGGTGTAAAGATTTATATGTCCTTTGACAGTTTAGGCCCATTGTTACTGATTTGCTCTACGGCAGTATGAAGTCAACTAGTAAATAATATTATGGTTCATAAGACTCTAATAATACCTAATTATGAGTTTTATGTGTCAGGCATCTGATCAATATTTGATGGTCATTTAATTCTCTCAGTAGCCATTTTAAACAAGATTCCCATTACACAGATGCAAAGACAGAGGCATGGATCGTAGATGGACAGACTGTGGAAGGTGGCAGGAAATGGAGGATGCAGGGTTTGAACCCTGGCTCCTGATCTCATCGTCTGTGCTCTTTTCTGAACTAGTTCAGACACTAGAGAGGCACATCATGATGTGAACAGAGAAAGGGGAAAGCAGAGTTAGTATAAGGCACTCATAGATGATCAGAGGGCAAGATTACTTCTATGCAGACACAGAGAGCTTGTGTGGAAGAGGTGGCGTAGCAGACGGATGGAGTCTGAAGGGCGGATGTGTGTTTTGGAGGTCACCAGCAGAGTGTATCAGTTAACCACGAACCACACAGGCAAAAATCCCAGAAGCAATTTCATGCACTCGTCCTGGTAATTTAACTCCAAACTATGACAGCACATGTGTACAAGCCAGAGGACACGACGCCAGAAGTTAAAATAGATTTCAGCTTTGAAACGAAACTCACAGCTGCTCTGGTAAAGGAATTAACCCTCTTCCAGCCTTAGGGTGTATTTAGACACATGGACCTGTACCACAGCGCTTTGCGAAGCTCACAGAATCACAGAGCCATATCAGGTCTTTTTATATAAGTTTAGAGGATACAACTTTTTTATGAATGATCTCAGTTCTTTATCTTCCCCGGCGTGTCACATTTGGCCATGGGGCTTTGCAGTTTCCTTCGCTGGAGTCCCTCGCTCGCTCCTGAATCTGGGCCGCCCGAGTGGTCTCCTGAGCCAGTGGGGTGTCAGCAGGCGTGACACGGACGGGAGCTTAAAACTGCACCGTGGAGAAAAAATAGGGAGTGACTCTAGAACAGTGTTGAATGAAAAGTTGAGGACCGAGAGGACACTCAACACTTCTGCTTGAGTTTGCTCTTTTCCCGCGGAGAGAGAGGCTGTCTGTGCAGGAGGCTCCGGGAGTATGAGAAGCATGGAGCAGTGCCGTGCCAAAGGGACTCACGCTGGTGACCCCTGATTTTCAGGGGCGTGTCCCACCCTGCCGGCCACGAGCAGCCGGTTCACTTCTACCGCAGGCTCCTGAGCTACACCCCTGTTCCCTGCTGCAGGCAGCTGAGTCTGCTGAGAGGATTCCCTCAGCTGGGCGTGGTTCGAGGGCCCGGTTAACTGACCTTGCCCTTGAACTATCTTACTCTTCTCCAGGAAGTGCTGTAACTGTCCAAGCTGCCTCACGTCGTGCAGCACCATGGTGGCAACTAGAAACTGGTATTAAAATATTACCGTTTGCCAGGCGTGATGACTCACACCTGTCATCCCAGCACTCGGGAGGCAGAGGCAGGAGGATTGCAGAGTTCCAGGCTTGCCTGGGCTACACAGTAAGCTCAGGGCCAGCCTGAACTACAGAGCAAGACCATCTCCAAAAAAAAAAAAAGATATTACCATTTCGTGGCAGCATCAGCATGAGAAACTCCTGGATATCAGCGGGTTCTATCCATTTCATGCTCCTAATAAAACTGGAGGCAAGAGACACATACTGGATGTTTTTAGGCAAAAAACAGAACACAACAAAAACAATAGCAGGGTAGCTTCTCTGGCAGTAGAATATGTCATGTTTATCCCTAGGGGAACTTCAGGGGGAGTTACTGTAACCCATCACTTGTCAATTAAAACCACAAACTAATTTCACACAAGAATTGCCAGCAGCTAATTTAAAAGCTACTGGTATCAACAGGTAGAACAGAGGAGCATATTGTAATTTCGCTTTTTAAAAAGATTGTTGTTCTTGCAGGGAATGTTGAGCCAAAGGTATTGTTCCAAAAGCCTTTTACTTCAGTCAGGGAGGAACTGAATTTATAATGTTAGGAAAATTCTTGAATCTTTTCCACATAATGGCAAAAATGAGTCACCATGAACGCCAATAAAATTATTTTGTTTCCAGTTGTAAATGATATACGTTTCCATATAGAAAATAAGGAAAACAGAGTTAAACCAAGTACAACTAATCTCATTAAAATTGTGAAATATTCCTATTTTAGTACTAGCAGTACACTTTTGGACAGTGTTGGGAATTTTACCCATTTCTTTCTTTGACTATCACAACTCAGTAAGTTAGTATTATCTTTCTCTTTTTTCCTGCTAAGGCCTGGTAATGGAATACCTATTTTGGTGGCCTCTGAATTAATGCTCTCTGGTGATATAGAAAAGTGACACTCCACTTCAAGAGTCTCCTAGTACTTCTCCTTTTAACTCTTTATCATGAAAACGCAAAACACAAAAGCAGAGTGTGGAGAGCCGTGCCCCACAGGTGCCCGTCGCCCTCTTTCGGCCGTGAACAGCAGAGCCCTGTGTCTCACAGCGCCCGGCACACGCTCTGCTTCTGTTCCTTCTTCTGGCTTTCCACGTGGGCCTCTCTGCCCGTCACCTGAGAACTGCGCGGCTCCGAGTGTGCCCTTGAAACCTGGGGCTCCCCGAGAGGCTGGGCTGCGGGCCCCACCAGCTAAGCCAGGTTCCGGGCGCCGAGAGGCCGCGATCTGCTCGCAGTGAAGCACGGAGCTGGCGGAGGGACCGTCCGAAGAGCCCGCGGTGCAGCCACGGCCGTGAGCGCACCTGGGTGTCTGCACCGCGAGAACGAGCGGGAGGAGACTGCGCGAAGCAGGCCTGGGTTCCAGCCGAGGGGCGGGATGTCCGCTCAGGAAACTGTTGCATGGCTGTCGCTCTGAGCTCCCCCGAGAAAGCCTTGCAGGTGCGGACGGGATTGTCTCCTCCTCGTCGTCCTCCCCGAGCTGGCCTGGCGGCCTGCGGCGCCCCAGGGATATACAGTGCGTGACTGTGCGTGGAGACGGAGGCGTCTGCCCGGGACAGCCTGGCGGGGCAGATGGGAACCACAGCCTCGCTTTTCAGCAAGTTTGCACCAAAGCGTCTGAGTTTGTTTACTCACCATTTGCTGCTGTTTTGACATTTCCTCCGCGATCTGCCTCACGAATGCACGCCTCCTAAGGGGTTTCCGATGCAAGGGAGGCCCCCGGGAGCCGGCAGCGGGCTGGCTTCTTTTGCTGCCGCCGTAGGCCGTCCTGGATGACTGTCCCCCAGAGCAGGTGTTCCGTTCAAGGAAAAAGAAAAAGGTCACAGCCCTAGGTATCTCCAGTTCCTGTCTCTTGCACATAGTCTCTGTCAATGAGAAAAGAAAGCAGAACCGTTGCCCAGCTCTACTGCGCACAATTTGTGTGTGATAATATTTTCTTCTCAGTCCTGTGGGGTTGGAAAAGGGACAGCATTGTTATCATACGCGTCTTTCTTTGAGGAGTAAAACGTGTTTGCTGTCAACACAGTGCCACCAGAGTAAAAAGCATAACATCTAAAACCAAAAATGACTTTTTTCATCCTACTCCTCATTCCTGTTTACTTAATTTTCTCCTTGAAATGAATTACTGTTCATTTTGCATGCTCAGCTAGACATTTTTCACCACTGTCCGGTAGAGAGATGTTCCTTGACTTACAGTGAATGGAGTTATGTCCCAGTAAGAGTGTTGTAACTTGGGCGGGCCCTGAACTCACTATGTAGCCCAAGTTAGCCTCAAACTCACAGCAATCCTCCTGCCTCTGCCTCCCAAGTGCTGGGATTGCAGGCGTGATTCACCATGCCTGAACCTGTGGTATATGGTACCACGGATTGAACTCGGGACCCTGTGCTTGCCAGGCAGATGCCAGAACCACTAAGCCAAATCCCCGGACCCTCATAACTAAGGGTGAGACGTTATGAGTCAATAGGATCTTTATAGGTGCCGAGGAATTGGGAAGGGATGTTGTAAATTTCCACCTTGTGAAGGAAAGGGCTGTGTTTCTGCGGACTCAGGGTGACCTGCTCAGGCCGTGTGGCTGCGAAGACACGGAGCAGGTGGCCGGCTTGCTCACGCTGGGGCAGGAGCCGCGCTCGGCATCCAAGGCCTCTCCTGGACGCCCGCGGACTGGTGCTCAAGGCCCTTGTACACGGGGTGCAGTGTTGGCATCACCCCACGTGTCTCACGTCCTCCGTGGGCTCCCTGCAGCGTCACAGCGCCACTGCCCTGGGAGCCATACCGTTCAAGGGACGATGGTAAAGAGAAAGGCCTGCGAATGTTCTGCAGAGGTGCTTCTGCTGTCAGCCTGCGCAGTGCCGGGGGTGTGGTTGATTGAATTCTGGGGTGCAGGACCTTCAGAAGCAGGGCTGATCGTTCTCAACCCCACACCCTCCCTCTACAATACTTTCTGCTGAGGATTCGTCTGAGATAAGATGCCACCATGGCTGGTGACTTTCACAGGCGGGCATGTCAGACCTGGGAGAAGCTTCCATTTTCCCCAGTCTCCAAGCCTGTCGTTAATGGGAGCAGCTATGTGTTCGCGAACAGTGATGATCTGTGGTAGCAAAGACACCTAGATTATCTGTGCTCACCCCAGGCAGCCAGCTATCTGGTCGACTGAGTGTTTCAGAGGACTCTTTCCACTCTTTGGAGGGACGGTGAGGAGGCACAGGCCCCTGGCCCTTTGGCATGGTGTCGTGCCCGGGGGGTCCGTTGGATTCCGGATCCGACCCAGTTCCAAGCCTCTCCCATCGCTCTTTCCCTCAGTGAAGAGGAGGGGCTCTGGATGATCGCATGAACCCAGGGCGTCGGGCCCTCCTCATCAGACGTGCTGCCTGGAAATAACAGTTTGTTTTCAAACCTATTCGGCGATCCTGCTCCATAGCCAGGACCCTGTGGGTCTCCCGGGGCTGCCTCTCGGGTGCTCAGGGCCGTGTAAGTCCCCGAGGCCCTCCTACGTGCGGGTGCAGACTTCGTGCGTCCGGCTCTGGCTTGCAGTGCTGCCTCTCTCACCCAGGGGGTGCTGACATGCTGGCCCCGGACGCCGCTCTGAAGAGCAGGGCAAGGCCCCAGATCAAATGGGCCAAAGCCCACCCCGCCAGTTTTAATAAAGTTTTATCGGAACACAGACAGACCCATGTGCTCGTGTACCATCCACTTTCTCCTGTTGTTAGGACCAAGTAGTTGGGAAAGAGACCGGGCAAAGCCTGTCTATGCCATTTGCCCCTCTCCGGAGGGTGTTGCTGCCTCTACCCTCCGCAGCTCCTGAGCACGGTGACTACTTGCTGCTAACGCACATTTTCTGCTCCTACCCAGTTTGCAGTCAACATTTATCTAATACATATTACACACTGGCTTTGTGCTAAAAGGATGCGATCGCAAACAAAATACAATCCCTACTTACAGGTAACTTATATGTCTTCTTTCTCAATGTTTGAGGAAGTTACTACCTTCCTCAAGCCTCAGCTTACACATCTGTAAAATGAGGACAAAGCACATAACTCTTTGGATTGTTGTAAGGAGGTCCTAGGCACCTGAAAGAACTCAAAGACCAGCTGTGACTGTATTATTTTTACCTTTTCTTTTTACTTTCCAGGTTTCTAGATAACAAACCATTTCTTCACACTTGATAGCTGGTGTGTGTGTGTGTGTGTGTGTGTGTGTGTGTGTGTGTGTGTCTGCTTGCTTCCTGACTATTCAGAAAGAGCCGGAGCTGAAAGTGACTTTTCCTTCACCTTCAGAATAAAGGTTTAACAATTTCAGTCATAGCTGCCGACGTCGAAACCTCTCTTTGATGCTGAGACCAAAGCCGAGCAGTGTTTCCAGTTCCTAAAATGAGCCTTTCTGTGTCTCTCCAGCTGTGTGATCTGCCATCTGGGAGGTGCCAGCGGTGACATGGCCCCCGGGAGGGGAGGGTGAGAGGGAACGAGGGGACCTTACGCTCTCGGCCCAGGGAATGGCCTTTGATGGGCTTAACGAACACCTCCCCGGGGGGACCACAGGCAGCCTTTACGCTTAACAGCGAAGATGAATTTTTAATCCATTATTTACTCAGTATCAAAGAAAGACTGGGAGAGATTGAGCATTCTCTTTGGGTCTCTGGAAGCCTGTGTGCTTTTCACGTCACCTCGTCTTTTTTTTTTTTTTTGAGACAGGGTCTCACTTTGTAGTTCAGGCTGGCCTTGAGCTCACTATGTAGCCCAGGCAAGCCTGGAACTCAGCAATCCTCCTGCCTCTGCCTCCCGAGTGCTGGGATGACAGGCGTGAGCCACCACGCCCGGCACTTTGTTATGTTGTATTGATGGCTGGTGCGCGCGTGAGTCTCCACGCCCAGCATTGTATGTGGTTACCAGGGATCAAACTCAGGACCTTGTGCTTGCGAGGCAGGTGCCGGAACCACTGAGCTAACCCTCCGGCCCTCATCTGTTTCTTTTGTAGTCTGTATCTTCTCTGTAGCCAGGCAGGATGTATCTTTCCATTTCGGTTCCTAGGAAGTAACTATTGAAGGAAAGACCAGCAGCTCCTCTGTGAGGTGGAGCAAACAGGGCATGGCGGGACTCCTGGCCGAGGAGGAAGGCAGCGCGGTCCGGTGAGTCCCCCGCGACAGAGCCCTGCACGCTTCAGCGCTGTGGCGCCGGGGCATGAAAACACGCCTCAGGATCTTCGCTGTGTCCCTTCCCAGGCCTGAAATTTGTCCCAGCGAGGTGTTCACCTATCCTGGATGAATCTAGACATGCAGACCAACTCAGGGGCAGAGGACAGGGTCACAGTGATTTCCTTCTTCTTGGAAAGATCTTACAATTTTAGTTTCTCTATTTAGGTTGATGATCCCTGTGGAGTAAATAGGCTGGATGGCGTGAGAAAGGAGTTCATCTTTTGTAGATAGATATCTAGTTTTCTCAATATTGTTTGTTGGAAAGATAATTGTATTTTGCCAGTAAACTCTCCCACCATCTTGTCAAAATTCAGTTGACTGTCAACGAAAGGGTTTATTTCTGGGCTCTCAGTTCCGCCCCATCTGCGCATCTATCCAGTGCCAGTACCACACTGTCCTATCACTGTAGCTTTGTAGTAAGTTTTGAAATTGAGAGGTGTGAGCCTTCCAACTTCATTCTTTTTAAAGATTAGTTTGCCTATTTTGAGTTCTTTGAATTACCATATCACTTTTAAAATCAGCTTGTTAATTTCTGCAAAGAACCAAGTTGAAATTTGCTAGGGATTGAATGGGATTTGTCGATCACTCTGGGGACCCTCAGCATTTTTAACAATATTGTTTCTAGATTCATGGCCACAGGTGTCTTTCCATTTATTTGAATCTTCTCTAATTTCTTTCAGTAATGCTTTGCCGTTTTCAAAGCATATGTTTTGTCCAGCTTTTGTTATTAATATTATCGCTAAATTTTATTGATATTATACACCACAAACTTGATGAGTTCGTATTCTGACTCCCAGATGGCTTTTTTCACTCTACAGCTTCACAAGGCAGAGGACAGGGGAAGCGGAAGGGGAAGGGGAAGGGGAAGGGGAAGGGGAAGGGGAAGGGGAAGGAAGGAGGAGGATACTATGCTTATCCCATCATGAGGCCCCGCCCCCAAATCTCATCTCAGTTTCACTTTAGTTACCCCTTAACGATCCCTCCTCAAAGTGCAATCTCATGGGATGTTGGAGCTTCCACATGTGAATTCTGATGAAGCATAATCAATTGATAATGTCAGTGTTAGTAGTACAACTTATTTTTCTTCGTTAATCTTTCACATTGCTCCCTCGATGAGTTTATTTTCTAATAGCTTTTAGTAGTTTAGGATTATCTATGTATGAGATCACGCCATTTGCAAACAGGTACAGTCTTACTTATTTTTTCCCAATCTGGATGCTATTTATTTTCTTGTATTGACAAGTCTGGCAAGAACCTTCCTACAGTATCAAGTGGAAGTTGCAGTATCTTTATTTCATTCCTGATTTTAGGGAGAAACAGGTCTTTCACAATTAAGGGTGGTGTCAGCCCTGGGTTTTTCAGAGGGACTTTACCAGGTGGAGGAAATTTCCTTCCATTACTAATTTGATGGGTATTTTTGTTATGACAGGGTATTGGATTTTGTGAAATCACTTTCTGTACTTATTGTAATATTCATGTGTTTTGTTTCTTATTCTCTTGATACAGTGTATACACTATACACTGAGTTTTGGATAGTAAGTCTACCTTGCATTTCTGGGATAAATTCTACTTGGTCATGGTGAATCATCAATTTTTTAGATGTGATATGATTCTATGGGTGTTTTGTTAAGAATTTTGTGTCTATAAGAGTTATTGTTCTATAATTTTCCTTTTTCTATGATGTCTTTATCTAGATTTAGTATCTGAGTAGCACTGGCTTCACACCACGAGTAGGACAACATGATCTCCTCTTCTATTTCTTGAAAGAGTTTGTGAAGAATTATTACTGATTCTTCCTTAAATAATTAGGGGAACTCACTATTGAAGCCATCTCAGCCTGGATGGTGTGTGTGTGTGACTCAGTCTCTTGTTATATACATGCTTAAGTTTTTCATCTCTTTTTGAGTCAATCAGACTCAGCAGGTTTTGTTTTTCAATCTCTTCTAAACTAATTTGTTGGTGGAAAGTTTTTATAGCCTTCCTTTACTACCCTTTTTATTTCTGGAGGATAAATAGAGATAATGCTCTTTAATTTTTGATTTTCATCTTCTCTTTTATTTCTTTGCCAATTCCCAGGTTTTGGGTCGTAAAGAGTAGGTTCTTAGATGCTAAGATCCTGGTCCAGGTCAGAATTCTAGTTGTTTTTTTTGTTTGTTTGTTTGTTTTTGAGACAGGGTCTCGCTTTGTAGTTCAGGCTGGCTCTGAGCTCACTATGGTGCCCAGGCAAGCCTGGAACTCAGCAATCCTCCTGTCTCTGCCTCCCGAGTGCTGGGATGACAGGCGTGAGCCACCACGCCCGGCACTGTGGTATGTGGTATTGATGGCTGGTGGGTGTGAGTCACCACGCCCAGCATTGTATGTGATTACCGGGATCGAACTCAGGACCTTGCGCTTGCGAGGCAGGCGCTGGAACCACTGAGCTAAATCTCCGGCCCAGAATTCTAGTTCTTTAACGTTGTTATTGCCTCCTGAACATCAATTTCAAAGTGGAAAATAGAAATAATTTATCATTGTTTTTGTTTCTGAGGAAAACATTGTATTCTAATGTCATTTCCATTCCTTTATCATATAACACATGTACTGTTATGATAAAATTATCTTTGGGCCGTAAGTGTATTTAAAACCAAAAATTATCCTTTAATGCCACTCAGCTTCAAATATCTTTGAATTACCAAAATTCTGTCAAGGTTGCTCTAGTAAACACCTTAACCAACCT
>PVIC010032139.1:0-20869 GCA_004025085.1 Thryonomys swinderianus
TTTTTTTCTTTTTTTTTTTTTTTTTTTTTTTTTTTTTTTTTTTAAGACAGTGTCTTACTTTGTAGTTCAGGCTGGCCTTGAGCTCAGGAAAGCCTTGAACTCAGCAATCCTCCTGCCTCTGCCTCCCAAGTGCTGGCATGACAGGTGTGAGGCACCACGCCCGGCACTGTGGTGTGTGGTACTGATTGCTGGTGGGTGTGAGTCACCACGCCCTGTATTGTTGTATGTAGTTACCGGGGATCAAACCAGGGACCTTGGCTTGCTAGGCAGGTGCCGGAACCACTGAGCTAAATCTCTGGCCCTTGTTTTGTTATTTTCTATTTGAGAAGAAATCATGCTAAGTGTACCCAGGCTCGGCTTGTAAATAGAGAGTGCCCAGGTTGCAGTGTGTGCCAGTCCCGGTCTGGCCCCCTGGGTAACACTTATCCCTTAATTCCCATTTTGCTCATTCAGTTATTTCCAAAGAGAAAAGGGGCACTTGAGTGAAGAATTTAAACCTCCCAATATAACATAAAGGATGCAAGCTTGTCTTCGGTATCAGATTTAGATTCAAACTGTGGTTCCTCAGGTCCATCACTTCGGGAAAGACAGTAGTGCCTGATCCTCCATTCTTCAGTTTTGAAGCCAGGAATAAATATCAACAAATGCAGCATATTTGTGATGATTAATCAAGCTTATTATTCAGCATACTTAACAGAATGTCTGGAATAAGTCCGGGAAATGGAGGCTATTATCAGTTACATATTGTGGAAATTTGTGTTCCACTAAGTAGGAGAACTACACAAAGAAATACTTGCAGCATTTGGTTTCTGCAGAGGGGTCAGATCCTGCTGGAAGTCCTCTGCAAGAATTCCTCTTTGTTATCAAGAATTTAACCTTCCATCCCTGAATAAAGAGCTTCATTAAAGACAGCTTATAAAAATACATAAAGTTATCATTAGACATTTTATCAGAATTCATCTCAGGAGAATTTGTTTGCCAAGGGACCACCAAATAAGACATTTTCAACCAGACTTGTAATGAGGGTGACATTCCTGGAAGAAAAAAAGAAAGAAAAGGCTATTCAAGCATTGCTTTTTGAGGGCTCAGAATAGTTTCAGAAAGCGCTTCCCCTAGCGTGTATTTGCATAACAAAGAGATGCCCCCACCTTCCTATAGTCTTAACTTGAAGATCCCAAGTCCAGTGTTTATTCAACCTAGATGCAATTAAACCTTTTGTGAAGTGTGTGTTTGATCATGGAGAGGAGTGAGTCAGAAAGTCTGTGAAGGAGACGGAAACAGGGAGAAGTACACAAGGAAGCGTTCTCATCCTCGGTAAAGCCAGAGAGAGACTAGAGGGAGAGGGAGTTTTCCACGGCGTGTGTTCATCACCCATCTTGGTTTCTTTGTTTGCTGTGCTCATTAATTCAACGAACTAACACAGGCTGATGCTGGAAGATTTGCTCATGAACTAGTGATGAGGAAGGTAGTTTTGCTCTCATCCTAATCTGTCCGGATCCTGAAAGTGATCCTATATAGTGAGTCTTCACACAGCAGTGTGTTTCATTAACCTAACCAAAACAGAACTTCAGAATACTACAGAAATATTCCATAAAATGCCAGCCTTCTGAATTTCACTCCAGAAATGTAAAAGAAATCTGGCTCACCTCTATTATTTTTCCAAATTGACAGTTCTTTTCAATTTGTTTAAACTTCACTATGATATTTCAAATAGGTGTCTCCTGAAAAGTTTTCCCAGTCTGGAGAGATAGGGGGTTGGGGGTGAGAGGCAGATCAAACAAGGCGATTTTTTTTAAATAGGAAGGAGAGTTTAAATTAATCCAATAATTTGTTTGTAATTTTCAGAAAACGAGAAGAAAATTACTTATTTGAAAAAATTGGCATGAAAGAGCACAAATTTCCTGTTGCTATAATTCTGTACAGTTAAATTTCTGAATGCAGTCTTTTCTGTTACCTGACATTATTTTCTTTTGCAAAGCAAAACAGATCAACTCGAGAGTGGAGGAATGGAAAATGATAATCCATGTTTTCATGATCTGGGATTATTTGATTCCCCAGTAGGTTTGTCTTGCTTACTTATAATCATACCACAATATTCATAATTTAAAAATTGGCAGGAAATCAGGCTGCAGTCCTTCTGTCCCTGTTGGAAGATATCAGGGAATCAGGATCTTCTCCTACCCTAGAGACTCCTTTCAGCAGGTGCCAATTGTAAAGGCTGAAGATGCTGAGAGACAAGAATTACAAGAGGAACCACACAAGGACCCATGACTTCGTGGCTGCACCCTGAGAACACATCCAGGACCTCAAAGCTATTGGATGCTGCTTATTGAAAAGTGGCTGTGCTTTTTAACCATTGACATGAGAAATCATTTTTTATTTAAACCCTTTGCCAAGTGTCACTGTGGAGTTGTTTTGGGGGAGAGTCAGGCTGGAATCAGAGGACCGAGTGGCTCGGGATATGCACGGACTAACCCTCTTGTGACCCTCACCCCATCAACCGCAGACCCGAACAGGGCCTGCTAAGCTGGCTGAGAAGGACCTCTCGCCTGACTGTTTACGAGTCGCTGATCTCCTCTGTGGAGCTCCAGCTTCCTGGCTGTAGATCTGGAAGCTTCTCAGCCATGTAGGTTGATTCTGTATGATAACTCGGTCTCTCTCTTCTCCTCCCCACAGATATGATCACCTGTGAGTTCTGTTCCTTTTGACAACCCCAGTGCACACAGTTCTGATACTGTATGTTTTCTCTCACTTTCCCCAACGTGTATGTGTTCCGTGGTCTTGTTTGAAGCTATATTCTTAGAGACCTCAGTATACTATTGGGCTAGTGAAGTTCTAGAATCACATCTAGACTACAGATTGATTTCTGATCATTATACATACCATCATTAAATAGTTTGTGATTACACTTCTGTGCCTCAGGACCCTGGATTCAGATCCTGCCTGGGTGCTGCCTGTCCCCTACGCGTGACCTGGGCGAATCGCCCCACGTGTGAGTTCACTTTGCCCTGGTCCCTGCCTCACAGGCTTACTTCCAACACAGGTAACCAGGCTCAGGAAATATCAGTTACAGCCATCGTCTGACTTTCTCCCTCCGTACAACCGCTACCCACATGGGTATAACTGGGACTCTCATTTTGGTTTTTAATCTCCTCTCTTTGAGGAAGGTTTTTGAGAGAACTTATTTCATTTCATTGATTTTGGTCATCGCTTTGACCATCTGTGTTTCCACAAGATACCGTTCATAAAATATCACAGACGATGCTTACCTCCTCTGTATCCCAGAGCTGCCTTCATGCCGTCTGTCTCTGTCAGTGTCACAGACTCAGTATCCCACCAATGACCTCCCTCTCTGTTTATCCACTTATCCAGAGTTCCAAGTAAGAAATCTTTGATTTTATAAATTTTTTGTTTCATATCTGCAGGGATTAACCCAGGGTCAGAGCACTTTCTAGCTGAGCTATATTCACAACCCTTTAAATATTTTTGAGACAAGATCTTCCCAAGTTGCTAAGTTGCTCAGGCTGAACTTAAAACTTCTGATCCTCCGACCTCTCTCTGCCTCCCAGAATTCTGGAATTACAGATGTGTGCCACACATTTAGCTCCATTAAGAAATCTTAAAACGAGTTTTATGTTTACTTTTGTCCTTCCTTTGCGATATTATTCAACCTCAGAGCTTAAAAAGAAAAAAGCTGTAAAATAACTACCATCCCTATGATCCAAAGTGCCAGTTATGCTCCCTCAGGAAATGATGTTCACAGCACTCTGCCGTGTGGCGCTAAACAAGAGAGCCAAACTCCACATTCCGTGAAACAACACTAGCCACATATTTCAGGCAAGTAACTAAATGGAACTTAAAATGGAGCTTGGAGCTTCTGGGGGTTTCAAGACATGTTTCTCGCCAGGAAGCAGAGGGGAAGCGTGACCCTGTGGATGGAGGAGAAGGGTTGTAGACCCAAGAGTAGAGCTGCTGTTGGAAGTAATGGATAAAATGTGGAAGATACTGTCCTTTACTAAACTAGGAAAAGGGGGCCGGAGATTTAGCTCAGTGGTTCCAGCACTTGCCTAGCAAGTACAAAGTCCCTGGTTTGGTCCCAATAACTACATACAACAATACCGGACATAGTGGCTCATGCCCACCAGCAGTCAGTACCACATACCACAAATGCCGGACGTGGTGGCTCACGCCTGTCATCCCAGCACTCGGGAGGCAGAGACAGGAGGATCGCTGTGAGTTCGAGGCTTGCCTGGGCACCATAGTGAGCTCAGGGCCAGCCTGAACTACAGAGCGAGACCCTGTCTCAAAAAAACAAAAGCAACAGCAACAAAAATAGTAGGAAAAGGAACTTCTGGGGAAAACGACACAACAAACGGGGCCTAAATGACAGCGATTAGGAGGGATTAGGAAGGAGCAGACGGCGTACACACAGGTCACATCACGCCCCTCACCCCGCGCAGCTCAGGAGAGATTCACAACCGCCCCGCGCAGGGCCGCGGCGCCCTGTTCACAGCAGTGCTGCCGGCTTCTCTCCTAGGGCCCTGGTTTCAGTCGGACGCAGGTGGGATATGAACACCAGCCTCTTGGCACAGTGTTGCCCTGGTGCTGCCATGGCCTTGCCCACTTTGCTCACTGAGGAAGGAAGAGCTTCCCACCCAGGAGAGCTCCCCACACTGGCCCAGAGTCTGCTCAGGAGTGAGAGCGCTTATGTGGAGCCCCCAGGCAGATGACCACCCAGCACCCAGGACAGAAGGATTCCATTTTACTCCACTTCATTCTGTAGAAAAATGAGTCAGAGCCCAGAAAAAAAAAAATTCTTTTCTGATTGCTGCTCAATGGGAAGTATATTTTTAAAAGAGAAAGTTATTTTTAAGCATTACTTTTATTAGTCTATTGATTTCAGGCCCCCAAAATGGGTCAGCTTTTATGCTGAAAGTATTTGCAAGAAGGTGCTGAATAAACACAATCAGTAACGTCACACTTGGAGTCCTGACCCTCGCTTATCCTCTGCTAAAGAGAAGAGATGGTTTTGTTCTTAGCCTGTTTTTTTATTCCCTGAGATTCCCTGACCTGTCCGTCCCAGGTTAGGCAGTCATGAGCCCAGAGGAATTCTCAGACTCAGTCTGCAGTTATTTTAAGAGCTGCAGTTACATAAGCACGGCTCTTTTTAGACTCCCTTCTCGGGGTCAGGCCCACACAGGACATCCTCAAAATTGCTGCCGCGAGCACGCGAGCAGCTGCTGCCGTTTGGTCCTTCCTGATGAGAGCTCCAGAAGCTGCTGCCATGGGAACAGGAGTGCGGGTCGTCTGGCCCGTCCACTCCGCACAGCCACTGGGCACAGCAGTGAGGACGTGGCAGAGGGAGCGTTCTCTTTGGGTGCAAGACACAGAAAACCAATTCCAAGCTGCTGGAGCCTGTCTGAAGTGAGGCGGAGCACACGCCTGTGGTTACACGGTACCCGAAGGACAGAGGTACAGCTGCAGGGATGGTTGGTCCGCAGCTCTTCCCTTTTCTTCCAGCTCCCCTTGCTCTGTGCTGACCTTACCCCGGGCCAGGCCTTCTCCACGTGACAGCCCCTGGCCACTCCAGCCCATAGGGTTTCTGATTAAGTCCTTTTCAGAGAAACATAGTTTTCTTCCACAGGTCTCCGGGTTTTGACTTAAAGCTCGTTGGACTTATCTGGGCCGAGAGCTGCTTCTGCTTGACCCCTCAGCGGAGGACAGGCAGCGCCTCCGGCACCCCCGAGTCCCAGGCCGTCTCACGTTGTCTTCGCTGGGACAGAGGGCTTGACACCCGCAGGGCGGAGGAGGGCGAGGTTTGTTTGGGCTCTGTTTGGGAGTTTTCGGTCCACAGTCAGCTGGCGCAAGGGCAGGGCAGCGTGGCACAGGAGGAGCAGTCCATGGCAAGGCAGACAGAAGCAGGGGGCCATCGAGAGCGGGGGGGGGGGTACAGAGTCTGCTCAGAAGATACATGCATCAGGAAAAGAAAAACTTGAATAAGTTTATTTTAATACTGAATTTGTTGAGACATGAAATTAATACAAATTACATTTGTCTTGAATTACAAGAAATGCTCAAAGTAGTGGCCATTAGCTTCTAGACATTTATTAGTACATTGAACTGCTGAAGTATGTCTACATTTTTTGGTGAACTCTGTGCAATTATCTGTCTGTCTGTCTATCTATCTATCTATCTACCTACCTACCTACCTACCTACCTACCTACCTACCTATCCACTAACTCACTGTAACCCATCTCTTCTTCCCATCAAACTTCACCTCCTAACATACTCAGATATAAACGCTTAGTGGACTAATCCAGTGTCACACACCCCTGATCCAGTTTTGGACGCTCATGATCAGTCACCTCCCAAAAGTCCACCTTGGCATGCGTGAGGCTTCGGGGGCCATCTAGATAAAAGCCGTAACAGTGTCCATTCTCAGAGTCGCATCACCCACTGAGCGGCGTGAACTGGAATGACAAAGGAGTGCCCATCTCTGCAGATAGAAGGTCGGCCCTCTGTGTTGTCTTACTGTCTCTTGCTGTAAGACAGCACCTAAGACTGAGTGACTTATAGAGAAAAATTTGTTTAGCTCATAGTTCTAGAGTTGGCAAAGTTCAAGATCCAGCAGCTCAATATGCTGAAGCACATACTTCATGGTCTTCAACTCCTGGCAGAGAGATATAGGCAAAACAAGTAACCTTGCTTTGTGACAACCTGGATCTCATGTTAGCCTGGTGCCACATAGGCCAGAACTGTGTCTGAGAGCTCTCTCCCGCAGGACGTCTCACTTGGGCTTCTCCCTGGAACCCAGCGCCTCACACTGAGCCCTGCCCCCCAGCACAGCCTCGGTGAGGAGTTAAGCTTTCGACACATGAACTTGTGGGAACTGCATCACGTATGCAGCCCCTCTGAAGAAAGAGCATGGTGGTTACGACAAATTATATGATTAGGTGAAAGTCATGATGAGTATCATGGTGGACTTCTGGATTCGGGAGAGAACTCACCACCTCACATCCTCAGATCTCAGGCAGCCTCTGGAAAGTGGCCACAGGAGAATCCGCAGGAAAACAAAGTGTGTCGTGGCCCCACCTTCTCGTCCTGCCTGAGAGACCAGGCTTTGGGAGGCTAAGACCACAGTCGGAGTGTGATCTCACCTGCATTATGTTCAGCATGGGGAAAATTGCAATGATGCTTTATGCCTGGTGCTCGGCGGGGGGAGGGGGGGCTTCCACTTAACCTTAAACACTGTCGGCCAGAGGTATTACACTCGGTGGAGGTAGGGAGAGTGGCATGAGGGAAATTCTAAAAGGGAAGCAGTGATTTAAAAAAAGAACTTCTCTTGAGGGAAGGGAATGTCTCCTGTTCATTTCACTAAGCACAGAAGTGGAGACTCAACACTGACTGAACCAATACGTAGCCAGCTCTTAGATTTTCACTATATTCTGGACACTATAAAAGTTCCTTCCAAACCCTAACTCATGTCACTGACCGCACTCCGTGAAAGGAACTGACATTTTTAATTTCCGTTTTACAGGTGGGGAAAGACATTGCCCAGGTAATAAACGGACAGACTGGATGAAGCCCAGGAATGTGAGCACAAAGCTTCCCTGGAACACGTACTCCCTCTCATGGGGATATGTGGAAGGGGTCCAGCTGAGTGGCTGGCGTGTGTGTTTGGCGTGCTGTGCTGGGGGCAGGATGGTAGACATGCACTGTGTACCCTGGCCACGTGTGGCTGTCTAAATTAAAATACATTGAAATGAAATGAAATTTAAAGTTCATTTCTTCATCATAGCAGTCATCTTTTCAGTGCTCAGTGGCCATATGTAGGTAGTGCTGATACCAAATCAGTCCCTCCTCACAGGAAGTTCTACTCGGTGCAGCGGTATTTAACTCTGAATGTCATTTCCGGTCTTGAGGGGGTGAGAACTGACTGCTTTCCAGGGAGTACCCTGAGCCAGAGCAGCCATCTCTCTGCGCTCTCCTCCATCATCACAAGGAAAAGTCATGCCCTTCCACGGGCCCGTGTTTACGAGGCACAGGAGCACGCAGCACCTGGACAGTGGCGCTAGGCAGGAGTCAGTAGCTCATAACCACCCAGGCGTGGAGGCAGGCTGGGCAGGAGGATTAAAAGTTTGAGCATAGCTTAGACATAGTGAGACCCTGCCTTAAAAAAAAAAAATTAAAAAGGGCTCAGTGCAAAAGTGCTAGATTTAATACCCAGAACTGCCAAAACAATCACACAAGCCTCATGACTGCTGTCCCTTCCCAAGTCCTATTTGAACTCTCCAGGCAGGAAATCTGGCTGTGTGATTGGCTGGAGAGCCTGACAAAAATGGGGCTGGACAAAAACTCTGAGTATGATCCCACTAGATGCTCTCTGTGTGGAGAAAGGTCCAGGCTTTGGAGACAGACAGACTGGGAGTCTGACTCCCAGGTCACTGTATACCCACGGCAGGACCTCAGGTAAGTGGCTGAAATCCTACTATGTACCTGCAAACTGGCCAAAGACCACTCACCTCTCAGGGCACCTGCTGTAAGGCACGGTTGTGAGAATCGCATGACTCAGATGGCTGATGGCTCTTACCCTTCTGCCTAAAGCGCACAAGACAGTAGTACATTGAGGCAGCTCTCAGTAGACATCATCCCCTCCCTACGTGGTGTCCAAGACACAGAATCGTATGCCACGCAGAATCGGTGCCACCTTTAGCTCTAGACCAAGCTTCAAAAGTACAGGGATGAGTTTTGTTATCATGTAATGTTTCATGGACTTGTCATATTTTAGTCATTCCAAGTATGACTATGAACAATTTCTTTAGTCCTTTAGAACGCAAGAGCCAGGCTTTGGTATATCTTAACTGGAGACTCAGAGCTTAGAGAAAGAAACTACAAAACAGAGAAGGAAATTTTGGTTTTGGAGAAATAACTATCACTTTTTATAGTAATGTACACGATATATCTCTGGAGAAGTTTTCCAGCTACTTCGACCATAGTACAAACATCATTCCTCATATTAAAATTGTTTTGACCATTGTCATATAAAAGGTCTCAGGCTAGAGATGTCCCGTAGCCTAGAGCTGGGACAGATTGATCCTGCCTCAACTTCTTGAACTGGAAGGACTGACTGACAAACACAGTTATGTGCTTGTGGTCCATGATGGATTTCCTGTATGTACAACAGTGGTCTCTTGCATTCCGTCACCCAGTGAGGGGTGATTTTGCCTAAAAATGGGTTTTCAGAGCATATCTCCATTGTGAAGTGACAAAAGCCTGTCATCCCCCCCGGCTGGCCTTAAAGACAATGGGTGGAAAGTGAGATGACATAGCAGTTGCGAAACTCCAAAGCAAGGGAACATATTTCACTCCTTTCTTCCTTATTTCATGGAAAATGGACTTGGAGGAAATTCCTGTACTTATGTCTGGGTCTACATGGTGATCTGAGATCTTTGCTGTATTCTGAGATGCAGAGGAATCAGGTATTAATATGTTGTTCAGGCTGGAGATTTAGCTCAGTGGTCCCAGTGCCTGCCTAGCAAGTGCAAGGTCCTGAGTTTGATTCCCAGTAACCACATACAACAATACTGGGTGTGATGACACACAGCCACCAGCAGTCAGTACCACATACCACAAATAGCGGGCATGGTGGCTCATGCCAGTCATCTCAGCACTGCGGAGGCAGAGGCAGGAAAATTGCTGAGTTCAAGGCTTGCCTGGGCTACAGAGTGAGCTCAGGGCCAGCCTGAACTACAAAATGAGACGCTGTTTCAAAAAAGCCAAAAAAAGAAAAACAAAAAAAAAAAGGTTAATTCTGGAGCCTGTGGGCTCCGGAGTGCTTGGCTTCCAGACTAGCCACAAGCTAGACCAGGTGTTCTCAACATGTTTCACAGCCTTCATTCTGGCACACGAGACTGTATGTCTCTCAGACACAGGGCGAGTTGGCCTTAGCAAGAACAGGGGGCTCAGGAGAGGAAGACGAGCAACAACCGAATGGAGAGACAAGCTTGGGTGGCCTTGGAGAGGAGCTCTGGCTTCCACAGGGAATTCCCGTTCTCCATGGCCATTTTACAATTATAACCTTTAGTTACTGAGACTGGTTACCTCTACACCTAGATTGAAATGTGGGTTACTTCTCTGAACCAGTCATCTCTTTTTGGGGTATCTCTCCTAGAAATAAACCATCTGTGCATAAATACTTACATATAAATGTAGACTGCTAATATGCACATGTATAGAGATGGATCTAGATATGTATTATACAGTGTCACGGTGGAAAACAAAGCTAGAAACAGCCTGCCAGCAGAGGGATGGTTGCTAATAATGACACATTGGTACCATGCTGTGAACCAGATGAGACTCAAGTTAGATATGTATATATTGTCCCAAAAGGATCCTTATTTTGTAATTGTCAAATGATAAAAAAAACTGAATAGATGAATATGATCCCAGTTTTGTAAAATATTGTGTTGAGACTTACATGTGGAAATTCATTTTTATGTTTGAAAGAACACTGATGGCCATGCAGGAGTGGATCTACTAACCTGTTGAGCTGGTCACCAGGAGGATGTGGGGAAGGAGGCCGCGAAAGAGAGGAATATTATTAATTTTTGTTCAACTCACTGTGATATGTACATACCATATTTATACATTAAAAAATGTCCACCAAATAATTTGATGACAGACATGGAATGGTAAATTTTACAGGCAAAGATTGTATCTTTGCGTGGCTCCTGGCAGGGAGAGCTCAGATACTGTTGAGGTACTTCTTATCTTCAGAACCAAAATTTTATAACCGATGAGAGTGCAAAATCCCAAGGAAAGGCAGGGGATGAGATGTTGTCTGTGAAAGCTCTCTATAGAATTGGCTTTCCAGAGTGACTGGATCGAGATTGCGTGGTCTGTGATTAAGGGTGTGTGGTACTGGATTAGTCTAGTAATTAATTTATCATAGGCTGGATGTGAATAATAGGAAGGCCTCACCTCAGTGTGGGTGGCTTCAGCCAAAAGGCTGTAGCTGGAATGGAATAAAAGGGAAAGGGAGGATTGCTTCCCACTGCTTCCCTCCTACCCTGCCATGAACTGTTTCCCCTCTGCCATGCTGTCCTGCCTTGCAGGCAGCTTGTTGTGGACTGAAATCCCTACAAACCTGAGCTAAAATAAACTTTTTCCTTACACTTGTGGCTATCAAGTATTTTGTCCCAGCAACAAGAAAAGTAACTGTGACACTAAGGCATGTGCACATCTATGTAATCTGATATGTTTGCGGCTGTTGCTTCTTGAAATCAGGCACAGCACTTATGGCTAAGTTAAAGCCAAGGCAATCTGAAACACTCACCCGAATAGTCCATACTCACGAGTGGCTGTCCCGGATCACAAGATAACAAGTCCTGAGAACACAAGACAAACTTGCTAGAGGGACTCCTAAGGATAAAGTCCCTTCATTGGAAACCAAAGTCACATTTGTGTTTTCCTTCTCTCTTGTAACCCCCTGCTTGTTATAAGATGATGGTTGCTATGGTTACAGAGGAGCATATTGAATTGGAAGAACACAGACAAAAGACTGGGTATTAAAGAGTATTTTAAGTTGACTTTTTACTTTTATAATAATATGAGATTTTAGAAAATCTGCAAATATGGTACAGAAAGTTCCAGCACAGCCTTCATTTTTTGTACATCGTCATGGAATATTTGTCAAAATTAAGAAGCTGACATTGGCCCATTATTCATACCTAATTAGGCCTCAGGACTTTATTTGGATTTCACCAGTTTTTGCATTAATATCCTCTCTTTTTTAACCCAATTTGGGGAACGATAGTGCATGTAGTTATTACACCTCTTCAGTCCAAGTTTTGGTCTCAAGTCTCCACCTCCTCTGACACCGTCAAAGTCTTCCTGAAGGGTCTCAGTCTGCCTAGAATTTTATCAGTGTTTTCTCCTATGAACTGAGTCAGAGTGGTTATGTTACTGCCTTCTTTTGCAGTTTTAGTGGATCTTATAAGGACAAAATGTCTCAAGGACTCATATCCTCACAACATGTTTCTGGTTTTGGTCTTCTTTGTACTAATTGTTTGACCTCAGGAAGTGAGGAAGAAAGGAACGATTTGGGGTAGTAACATCTTCCATCTTCTCTCTCTTCAGTGTGTAATCTCGGTTGTGGTATAAGTAATATTACAAATAACTTAAATTTCCACTTCCAAAATATTCAGTTTTACTACCATGGCATATTGTGTGAAGTAGTTCCTCTACCCTGTCTCTATCTTCAGGGCTCTATAAATAGATAGTTTCCTGTTTAATTGTCTTTAAACAACCCGTTTGTTATCTGCCACAAGCTCCCCACCTCAGTCCGCTCTCTCAGCTTCCTTCTCTATACCTAAATCCTCACTGCAGTAGAACATCCGTGGTTCATCTGGCTGCTACGTTTTTGTCATCACTGCCATACAGTCTGTATTAATTCTCAACTGAGCATTTTTAGGGGATGCTTTCTCTTCTGTCCTCTTATCACTGAGTGAAAGCAGGTGTACATGTTGGAGCCAAAGCCATCAGAACTCAGGTTGGGTCTGCAGCAGCCGTGCGACCTCAGGTGAGCTGTCAACCTTCTTCCAGACTCCATTCCGTATCTAAAATGTGGGAGAGACAGTCTGACTCCTAGATTTGATTTTCAAAGTTCTTAACATTTTATAATAAGCTTCCTTTTTGTAGGTATTTGCTCTTACCACAAGGCTAGCGGAATGAAGCAATCTAAAAGTGGAGAAAGCTTTTCGCAGGTCTCAAAGAGGTAGGGTTAGGGGATGAGTGACTGTTAGCCATTTGTTTTCACAGGATGGCTGCGTTTGGATACCTGGGAAGGTATTAGGGCTGCCCACCTGGTTGGCAGATGGAAATGTTATTCTGCGGTTAATTGGGAGATTGTCATCAGATCTTCTCTATCACTGTATTTTTGGGGGGGGTAACATTAGTAAGTGAAGCCAGGGTCTTTGCACTGAGCTGCATCTCTGGCACTTGTTTTTCATTTTTTAATTCTGATTCAGCATCTCACTAAGTTACTAAGTTAGCAACTATGCCGGAGCTTGTGATTCTCTTGCCGCAGCCTCCCAGAGTACTGGGATTACAGTTACGCACCACAGCGTGCAACCAGATTTGCTCCATCTTCTGGAATCGTGCACCCAGTTTTTAGTCCATTGTTATGGAAATGGACTTGGAATTGGAAGCAGCCTTGGGATTTCTGGGTCCTGGGTTTGGAGTCTGTCCTCAGGGAGTGGTTCTCTTCTCCTCTGTCAGTCTGATCATTATCTTTTTACTTTGACCCTTTCCTTGCCAAAACCTCCATAAAATTAAACTCTAGATCTTTGCTCAGATACCACACATATTTAATATTTTGATAATTTTGACTATATTTCTGGTGGTTTATAGAAGTAAACTTAAGCTAAAACCTGTAGTCTAAAAAGCATATTTGACTTTTTATATTATTGTTTTCCATCTAAGAATACATGTTCAGAAAGTATTTTCATAGCTGTCCTAACTTGTAATGTTGAGACTTTACAAGTTTTATGAAAAGTAACAGAGTGGACTCCTTGGGGGCCCTGAATTGATTGCCTGATGCTCTGTGTGGCAGGGACTGTGTTGATGGTGATGCTGGTGTCTTGCACAAAGTGCCTACTACAGTATTAAACACATATGCATGCTCACAAGCTCTGCCCTTCTCCTTTGCTGACACATACTGGCCAGCTGATCAGAGTTTGGGTTTAAGAAATATTGAACTATTCATACTAAACAAACAAAAACAGTACTTGCTGTTTAGTGAAAATATGTGTGGTCAGTATAACGAGAAATTAGGAAATGGACAATATTATCACACCGCTTCTATTCTGAATCTTGCTCTGTTTCTTGCTCTGTGGATGACCTTGGGCAGGATGCTGAATGTTTCCGAGCTTTAGGCTCCTGACCTGTGAATGGAGGTGGCAGTGGCAACTACATCATAGCGAAGATCGAGCTATGTGAACTAACTGGTGTTGAACTTCAGCATGGTGGCTTTCCACAGATAAATGATGTAGAAGTGGTAGGTGTCATTATCATCGTTAGTATAAACATTGTGTTTTGGGAAATGGTTCTAATTTCATAAAGTCTAAGTAGAGCCAGCAACTCTAAAAGGGTTTCTATAAAAGTTCACCCCCTCGCGTTAATGATCTTATTCTTAATGTTCTATTTCCAAAAGAGTTTCATACATCTATTTTTCACCACATAACATAGGAGAATCTCAGCATGGTGAATGCTGCTATTTGCCCCTGAGGTCCCCCGTTCTCCTTTCGATTGTTTAAACAGCTTGAAATGAAAGGTATATAGATTTTTAAAATATAAATATAAGTGTGTTTGTCTTTCTTATCAAATAGCACATTTCTAAGAGATTCCCACTGTGGGTGTAGAAATCACAGCAGCTCTCTGTGCTCCCTGAAATGGAAATAGTATTCTCTGAAAGAATGTTACTGTTGTCTAGTTGACATACTTGATGAATTATTTGAAAATGTAAGATAGAAAAAGATATGATAGGAAATACTGATGCAGGGAGCAAGGTTTAGCTCCTAACCTGAAACGTGAGTTTGTGGTATCTAAATATTGAAGAATGAATTTTAGGAATGACGGAGGTTTAAGTAGGAAAATTTTATTGAGAAAGAAAGCTTTTGCCTAAGAGAGACAAAACAGGAATCCCGGAAAGGTGGATAACCCACCTACCTCACTTTTTAGAGGGCTTTTATGGAGCAAAGCCATAAGGTGAGGCAGGCTCAAAGTGGGGGCTTCCAGTAAGATTCAAAAGAAACGGGTAAACTGGAGTCAACCAATGGGATTACGACAAGTATAGTTGCTTAAGCAATACTGGTCAGACGGGGTCCAGCAAGGGATTAAGTCATAGGGGGTGTTTCTTGAGAGGAGACTCCTCTAGGGGGTCCAATGTCCCGGCCCTCTACCCAAAGGAATTTGCAGTCACTGTGTTCCCGCAGAAGCGGGTGGATCTGGATCTTGACTCTCCCTCCTAGGAGGAGAATGAGGCCTGTGGGTCACTGCTGTCTGGGAGTGCAGTTTTTCATTGATGGCATTGATCTTTGGAAGGGTCGTCTTTCTTGTAAGCCTTTCAAGGGCCGGTCCTGTCTATCTGCCTACCACATGTCTAGCTAGCTTTTCTACCTATAATAATATTAGGAATAGATTAATGAAAGATTAAATTGGATGGTGATTTATAGTACGGATTAAAGGAGAAATCTCTCCAGAGGAAGATCATTGAGGTAATTATATGTAATCTAATCTGATTTCCTTTCCTTGAGAGAGGCACTAGATAGCAAACTAGGGATTTTAATAAATTAATTAGTGGCCTGTCTTGATCCTATAAAACATCAGTGGCTTAAAGTCTGTACCAGTACTTTCATTAGAAAGTTTGAAAGCAGTTGTGTAGCTCATTCACCCTTTCATTCATTCATTCATTCAGTCCAACATACTCATTGTTAGCTGTGTGGCAAGCACTGTGATCTTTTAGAGTATATATTTAACACTCTGTCCCTAGGCTTTGCTCCTTTGGAGCATAGAATCTAACCTAGTTTTTTTAGTTTTGGCTGACAAGAAGTTTTCAATTCCATTTTGCCATTTCCTGGATTTATGCTACATCGAAAAGTTTTTAACAATTTTTTTTTTTTATATTTAGGGCACCAGTGTGCCT
Organism: Thryonomys swinderianus; assembly: GCA_004025085.1. NCBI lineage: Eukaryota > Metazoa > Chordata > Mammalia > Rodentia > Thryonomyidae > Thryonomys > Thryonomys swinderianus. The sequence goes on from PVIC010032139.1 coordinate 15,705, forward strand.
CTAATCATCTGAAGATGATAGTGTTTTGGAAAAGAACCAACTGTCCCAGAAAAATTGTGCTCAAATTAGAAGCTGTATGGAAGATCCAAACCTCAGAAAGCAATCCATCATCATGACTTAGCTTGCTAAATAATTTAGGTTAGACTGGTGGTTAGTGCCTGATTAAATGTCATCACATACACCAAGTGAGTAAATAAAACAGTTACAAAAACTAACTTGATTTCTCCATTTCCCACTAGTAAATGTTGACAGATTGAATAGCACTCTAACCATATAAACAAAAGGTACATTTTTTAAGTGTAACCTACCAGAATAGTTTTTTTAAAAAGCATGTCTTGGTGAATTTGAGATTTGATTTATTTGTTCTGCCAAGGGCATTCAGAAGAGAATAGAAGATTGAATATAGTACTGTTATCATAAAATGCTGCTCATGGTGGCAGCTATGCCTGTAGCTATCGTTTATTAAATGATGTGTGTCAGGCACTGTACTGCATGCCTTATGTACATTCCCTTCTTTAATCCCCAGGAAAACTCTGTGTGAGTATTTTACTTAACAGATGACAAATTTTGGGTTCACAGAGTCTGAATAGTTTAGGGGCACTGGAAGAACAGCAGAAGACATCCTGAAGAACCAAGCAGAAACCAGTTAGGTTTAAATGGAATGTCACAGACAGTTAAATAGAGGATAAAGCCGAGCACGGAAACCAGATCCTCTGCCTGGCTCCCTGTCTCACTTCATGTGACCGCTTCCTTCATAGGAGTCAGGTGAAGTAGGTTTTCCTTCTCTAGCGTGCATTCGGTAACCAGCCAAAAGTCTTGGCGAAGACACCCCCTCTTTCCTGCTCTTTGAGTGATAATTCAACAACTGTACCAGACAAAAACATCTGAGCATCTGAAAGGGATCTGTCTCATGGCTGAGCAGTGAGGATTAGAGCTGTGTCATTGGCCACCAACCCCTGTCTGTGAGAAGGCGCCCGGCGGCCATTACCCGCCTCCTACACAAACTGCCCTTGCAGCGGCTCCCAGTTCAGTAGCCCTGAGGAGGAGGGAGCCTGCCGCCTTCTGACGGAGCCCTTTCTCAACCGTTACCTAGCCCAGGAGCTGGGCACGGCGAGCCTTCATGTGCCATGGGGGCACTGAGCTCTTTTCAGGGCCCCTCGAATCCTCTTTACCTGACCCGCTTCCTCTGCCTTGTGTGTGCTACGACCTTCCTTTCGGTACTGGATATTGAGCAAGTCGTTTTTCCTTTTGAGTCGGTCTTGCTAAGTCGCTGAGTTGTCCGGTCTGGTGTGAACTTGCAGTCCTCCTGGACCTGCCTCCGAGAGAGCTGGGATTATGGGTCCCCACACCTGGCTTGTGCTGTTGCTTTTGACAGCCGATACCTAGTTCTTTTCACGACCCAGAGCTACCAGAGTGACTCTGGGGAAACACTCCGAGAAGTACTTGAGGTTGTGGACCTCTCTGGCGGGGTTAGTGTGAGGCTGAGATTGTGCCTTAACCAGCTCCTTTGACTGGCTCTCTCCCCCTCCCCTCCTGATTCCCATAGTGCTTCACTTGTTTCTCCTGCGAGTGCTGAGAGGATCCCAGGTCATGAGTGCTGGTCTCAGGAACCTCGAGTGAGTTGAACAGTAAGGACCATCTTCGCAGTTAAAGGTCACGAATTTTTCGTTATTTCTCGATAGAAACTGGTACAGTAACTTCATCTAAGAGTGGCAGAATTTTGAATGTGGGAAGCACAGGAGACATGCAGCAGGAACGCGATGGCTCCTCCCTCGTGCACATGGTCCTCAGGGCGTGTGGGCTCATCTTCCGTGGGTCTGGGCCTGTGGGAGCTCCAGCACACACGTGTTGCACACTGTGATCTTTGGTTCATTCTACAGGGCTGCGCTCTGGCCTGCTTGGGGTGGGTTTTGTCCCCAGTTTCTTACCCTCGTGGCACTGCCCTTGTAGCAGGCTGGATTTCCCCAAGACTAGTGTGTCTGGGCCTGTGTGTTTTCCAGAACCTTGTTCGCTGCCTCATCTCAAGTGCTGTCTTCCCCGCCTCTCTGCACTGGGTGGCCTTGGGCCTGCTCCAGCCGGCAGCTCCGTGAGGCAGAATGCCGCCCCTGTGGTGAGAGAGCCCGGCCTGACCCTCGCAGGGCCCGGGCACGGATCCAGACCGACTGAGGTGTAGACAGCACTGCCTCGCGGTTGCTGCTCCAGTGCACACAGGGTAAAAGTACAGCGTTTCTTTTAATCAAGAAAATAGAAGTAAACATTGAAAATTAAAGAACTAGCTAAGAAGGACAGTGCTCACTAAGTGTGCAGGTGACGGGCTAAGATCGGAAGTGGTTCGGGCAGTCAGACTCCTGCGGGAGTGAGTGATCGCGTGAGCTGGAGGAGCAGGGCACCCTGCGGGTGCGGGGCTTGAGGCGGCTCTGACGCGGGGCCGCCTGCAGCACCCGGAGGCCCTCGCCAAGGATGGCGCAGTGTAAGCCGCAGGGCAGCGCGACGGTCCCCCGGAGCGCCGAGGGGGAGGGTCCTCTTGTCTTCCACCAGCCTCCCTTCTCCGGGGGACGTGCGCGTCCAGGCACGGGGGGGCTTTCCAGGGCCTCACTGCTGGCAGGGGCAGAGGGCGGGAGCAGACTGCAGTGTTCCCGGTTCTAGAGACTCTTTCGCTACGCTCGGGTTTAATGACCCGGACTGGACCAGTACTTTAGGGCACAGGCTTATAATTCCTAGGCTTTTGTTTGTAAATGTGAATTATCGTTAAATACCTAGGGATTTGCTTTAAGTAATATTTCAGCTAACCAACTGAAATGCAGGCATGGATTAGAGAAATCAGTTGGATTAGTAAACAGGAATGCTGAGCAGCATGTTACTCGGGAAGTGGCAAAGAATAACTATTTAATATTCTCAATTCAAATATGGCACAGAAGTGATGAAAACACTGAGTGTTCCACGCACTTGGATGCAGACGGGTTGCAGGGAGCTGGCCGCCGTCGTGAGCATCTCCTGACTGAAGGTGTGCTCGTGGGTGAGTCCTCGTGGGGGGCGCTCCCCGGGCTGCGGAGGGACTGCGGCTGCTCTCTGCCCCTCTGGGGCCCGCGCTGCGCCATCTCCAGGCCCCACTCCCCGTGCTCTGCAGCGGGCGCCTCGGGCGAGCGGCCCAGGGAGAGAAGGCAGCCGGCAGCCCCCGTCCCCACCTGCCGCCTCGGCGTTGCTCCGCCTCTCCTGCCTTCCCTCCCGCAGGCTTGAGATCTCCCTGGGTTCAGTCCCTAGTGCTGACAGTGGAAAGGGAGCTGGGTACAACAGGCAGATCCACAGACATGCAAGGGCCCCGGGGCACAAGGTCACTCTCTGTCCATCAGTGACATCCCACCGTGTCGTGGGGACTGGCTGGCCACTGTCACACACAGTCCTGTCCTTCTTACCTGGACACTTCAGGTGGCTGGTGTTGCACCGCGATCAGTGGGCACCAGACCACTGTCTCTGCCACCGCGGGCTGAGCGCCGGAGGAGCACGCTCAGGGTGGGTGACTGGGCTCACTGGCGTCGGCTGAGCCCGAGCTCCTGTTCGTGGGGCAGAAGGGATTCTCAGGAGGTGATGTGGCCAGTCGGGCGCCCAGACCAAAGGCCCTCACGCATTTTAGGTCGCGACTTTGTAAACACTGCGGTTCTGCTCGTCCTTGAGCAAAGGCTCCGGAAAGGCGGCCCCGGGCCTGGCAGGCGCAGCGTCCCCGGGGACTTGTTAGGAAGGTGCAGTGGAGGAGCCCTGGGGAGACCCAGGCCTGCTCTCGGACCGGCCCTGGGCTCCCTGGTGGTCCCTGCGCTTCAAGGCCCTCCTCGGGGTCCTGGGCGCCAAGGACCTTCCTCGGGGCTCTCCCACTTCGCTGATTCCAACCCAAACCACCGTCACGTGTCAGTCTGCTTCTTCCTCATCTGTGAGGGATCAGTTGTATTCACTGACCTAAGTCAAGATTTTAAGTGAAAAGCCCATCTTTTGGATCATAGCCTCTGCTCGATTTAAAATCTTTCATCTAGGCCGGAGATTTAGCTCAGCGCCTGCCTCGCAAACTCAAGGTCCTGGGTTTGATCCCGGTAACCACATACAACAATGCTGGGCGTGGTGACTCACGCCCACCAGTAATCAATCAGCAATCAACACCGCATACCGCAGTGCCGGGCATGGTGGCTCACGCCTGTCATCCCAGCACTCGGGAGGCAGAGACAGGAGGATTGCTGAGTTCGAGGCTCGCCTGGGCTACAGAGTGAGCTCAGGGCCAGCCTGAACTACAAAGCGAGACCCTGTCTCAAAAAAAAAAACAATCTTTCATCTATAGGAACAAGGGAGCAGAACATGTGAAATAGTCTGTCAGGGATCAGTCCTTTGTGTCATCTAGTAATCTCTTCCTTTATTCAGATACCTCGTATGCAGGTGAGTCAGGTGCTGTGCTGGGTGTTGGGCAGCACAGCTGAAAACCAGGAAACAGAGCAAAGCAAATGGGCCCGGGTCTCTGCCCTAGTGATGGGGGAGAGAGGGAGCACACGCTGAAAATCCAGTCAGTTGTCAGCGTTCAGTCACGTGGGAGCACTCGCGGTCACCCCTGAGAGTCCCAGAGTGGGCCGCGAAGGGTCGGGAAGCCCCAGGCAGCCGAGAGCCCGGATGGAGCAGAGGAAGCACGGGGGGCAGACACAGCCCCCGCAGGTGACTGCGGCCAGAGCCAGAGAGGCCTCTCTCCCCCCCGTCCAGCGAGAGGGAAGCGCGCGAATCCTGGCCCCTCCGCTGCTGCTGAGCGTGAGGCTGATGTCCTTCCTCCCTGCGGGTCTTACTCAGGGTGCCCCTGCCACCTTGGGGACAGCTGACAAAGCCTGTGGGCAGCGCCTGCTGGTGACGGGAGGGGACTGCGCCAGGCCGGAAAAGGGGGCGGGCGAAGAACGCGCCGCCGTGTCATTTAAAAACTGAACCACACTGCGTTTGGGGCTTCACTGCTAAAGACACGCGCTATGGCTACTGAAGAGATTTCGGCTTAACAGGGACACAGGGACACACAGGCTGTGTTTCCTGATTCCATTCCTGAGACGCGAGTGCGCGTCTGGCGTGGGTGTGACTCTGCTTTCACAGGAAATGTGAGAGAGACGGGGAGGAAGGAGCAGAAGGAGAGAGAGAGAGAGAGAGAGAGAGAG
>PVIC010032140.1:0-20881 GCA_004025085.1 Thryonomys swinderianus
TAAAAAAAAAAAAAAAAAAAAAAAAAAAAAAAAAAAAAATCAACTCTGATTCATTGATTTTTTGGTATCATTTTCTTGGTATGCATTGCATTATTTTCTGCTCTGATCTTTCTAATTTCCTCTCTTATATGAGCTTTAGGTTTGTCTTGCTCTTTTTCTAGGAACTTGAAGTTCAGCATTAGGTTGATCATTTGAGCTCATTCTAATTTCCTGGTATGGACATTGACTTCTATGAATTTTCTTCGTAGCATTACTTTCATTGTTTCCCATAGATTCCAATATGTTATACTAGCATTATCATTTAATTGTAGAAAATGTTTAATTTCTTCCATGACCCATCGGTTGTTCAGGAGACCATTGTTCAATTTCCACGTATTTGTGAGGTTGTTGGAATTTCTTTTGCTACTGATTTCCAATTGCAAGGCACTATGGTCTGACAATATATATGAGATAACTTCAATTCCTTTTCATTTACTTAAATATGTCCTGTGAACTAACATGTAGTCTGTTTTGGAGAGTAACCCATGTACAACTGAGAAGAATGTATATTCTGATTTTGTGGGGAGGAATACTCTACAGACATCTGTTAAGTCCATTTGTTCAAAAGTTTGGTTAAGTTCTGGTATTTCATTGTTGATTTTTTTGTCTAGTTGATCTAATTGTTACAGTGGGCTGTTACGGTTCCTCATTACTATTGTCTTAGTACTTACTTGGCTTTTCACATCCATTAATATTTGTTTTATATAGCTAGGTGCACTACCATTTCATGCATATGTATTTATGATTGTCATGTCTTCCTCTTGGATTGTTCCTTGTATATGAATGTACTGACCTTCTTTGTCTCTTTTAATTAGTCATTGTTTGAAATCCACTTTATCTGCAAGTAAGATAGCCATCCCTGCTTTTTTGAGGTTTCTTGTCACATGGAGAATTGTTTTCCATTATTTTAATTTCAGTCTGTGGATTTCTTTTTGAATTAAGTGTGTTTATTTAGTGCAGCATATTGTTGAATCTTACTTGTTTTCATTGCTGCATTATATATACACATCACAATTATACTCCACATTGAGAATTGGTACCAGTATATGACACAACTTAATTACCATTTTCCCCCCTCCCCTACCTACCCCACCTCCCTCCTTTTCCTATATACACAGGCATTGTTTCTTTTCTTTACCATTATTTTTTTGTTTCTTCATTATTTAACCCTAAACCCCATTTTTTTTTTTTTTTTGAGACAGGGTCTCGCTTTGTAGTTCAGGCTGGCCCTGAGCTCACTATGTAGCCTAGGCAACCCTCGAAGTCAGCAGTCCTCCTGTCTCTGCCTCCCGAGTGTCGGGATTACAGGCGTGAGCCACCACGCCCGGCACTGTGGTGTGTGGTATTGATTGCTGATGGGCGTGAGTCTCCATGCCCAGCATTGTATGTGGTTACTGGGGATCGAACTCAGGGCCTTGCACTTGTGAGGCTGGCGCTGGAACCACTAAGCTAAATCTCCAGCCCCTAAACCCCATGATTTACCCCTAAACCCCATTGAATATTTACTATTTCACAATATCAGTCATGCATTCTAGAACACATTTATATCTTCAGTTTCTCATATCAGAGAAAATATATGATATTTCCACATCTATGACTTATGTATTTCACTTATGAGTATGCCTGAAAGTACATCAATTTGAGTATAAATGATTCAATCTCATCATTCTTAATGGCAGAGTAATACTATATTCTATAAAAAATCCACATGTTCTTTATCCAGTCTAGAGTTGATGGGCATTTGGGTTGTTTCCAAGATTTAGCTACCACAAACTGAGCTGCTATAAACATGGATGCACATATGTCACTGTGATAGGAATCTTGTAATTCTTTTGTGTATACCCCCAGCAGGAGAGAGCAGGGTCAAATGGAACCTCTAATCCTAGTTTTCTGAGGAATCTCCACACTGATCTCCATAGTAGTTGTACTAGTCTACATTGTCACTAACAGTGGAAAAGAGTTCGTTTTTCTCCACGACCTTGCCAGTCTTTGTTGCTGGCTATTTTCAAGATAGCAGCCATTCTTTGTGGAGTGAAATGAAATCTCAGAGTTGTTTTCATCTGCTTCTCTTGAATGGCCCGTAATGTTGAACATTTCTTCATATACTTCTTAGCTTCTTTTACTTCTTCCTCTGAAAAGTGTCTGTTCATTTCAAATACCCATTTTTGAACTGGGTCTTTAAATTTGAGGGAACTGATTTTTTTAACGCTCTTTATACATTCTAAACAGTAGCCCTTTGTCTGAGGAATTACTGGTAAAGATTTTTTCCTATATTTTTGGTTGCCTTTTTGCACTGCTGATGATTTCTTTTTAATAAAAAGAGCTCCCATTTGTTGATTTTTTTTTCTGGTAGTTCTCGTGCTATAGAGGTTTTGTTCATAAAGTCTTTCCCTAAGCCAGTGTCTCCAAGACATTTACTTAACCTGTTTTGCAGCAGGTTTAGAGTTGCTGGCAGGTTGAAACTGTTTTTCCAGCACCATTTGTTAAAGAGACTATCTTTCCTCCAATGAGGATGTTTGGCTACTTTGTCAAAAATGAGGTGGCTTAGTGTATCTGGCATTGTTTCTGGATCTTCTAATCTATTCCACTCACCCTCAAGTCTATTTCTTTGCCAGTACCATGCTGTTTTTAGCACAGTGGCTTTGTAGTAAAGTTTGAAGTTAGGGAAAGTGATAGCCCCTACCATGTCCTTCTTTCCTAGAAACTCTTTTGCTAGTCTAGGTCTCTTGTGGTTCCAGATGAATTTTTGGATGTTATTCTCTAGATCTGTGAAATATGCTGTTGGGATTTCAACTGGGATTATATTGAATCTATATAGTAGTTGTGGGAGTAAAGCCATTTTGATGATGTTGGTTCTTCCTATCCTGGAACAAGGGATTTCTTTCCATTTTCTGATATCCTCTTCAATATCCTTTTTCAGAGTGTTGCAGTTTTCAGAGGAGAGTCCTTTACCTCCTTTGTTAGATGACTCCTAGATATTTCATTTCTATTTCTTTTAATTGGTAAATTCAGGCCATTAAAATTAATGGTTATGCTGGTATATGTTGACTTTTATTTGTCATGATATTTTTTTCTGTATTTGATTCTCTCATCATTATTTTACCTCCTTGTCATTTAATTTTTGCCTTGCCTAGTGGCTTCATTCTGTTAAGCCTCATGGAGTTGTGAGCCTCACTGTCTTTTTCTAGGATATTTGTTTATTTTTTGTAACAAAGGTTTGGTATTCATGAAGTTTGTTAGGTGTTCTTTGTTGTGGAAATATCTTATTTCCCCATCAATTTTAAGAAAAGTTTTGCAGGATACATTAATCTAAGTTGGAGGCTGTTTTCTTTTAGAGTTTGAAATACTTCAGGCTCTCCTAGACTTTCGGGTTTGTATTGAAAAGTTTGCTGTAATTCTGATAGACTTTTCTTTGTATGTGATTTGTTTCCTTTCTCTAACTGCTTTCAGTGTTTAATACGTCTGTTGGAATTCTGGTATTGTGATTATTATATGTTATATGTGGATTTTTTTTTTGAGACAGGGTTTCACTTTGTAGTTCAGGCTGGCCCTCAGCTCACTATATATCCCAGGCAAGCCTGGAACTCAGCAATCCTCCTGCCTCTGCCTCCTGAGTGCTGGGATTACAGGTGTGAGCCACCACACCTGGCACTGTGGTATGTGGTATTGATTGCTGGTGGGCATGAGTCCCCACGCCCAACATTGTATGTGGTTACCGGGATGAAACTCAGGACCTTGTGCTTGCAAGGCAGGCACCAGAACCACTGAGCTAAATCTCTGGCCCCATATGCAGATTTTTTTTTTTAATCATGGTTAGTTAGACTCCTGTAAGCCTCACTTTTCTGTATGTCAAATTCTTTCTCCTGCTTGGGAAGATTTTGTCCATTACAACTGTGAACACTTTTTTGTTTTTATATTGATTGATTGATTGGTTGATTGACTGATTGCTGGTACTGGGGATCAGACTCAAGCCCTTGTGCTTCCAAGGTAGGTGCGGTACCACTTAAGCAGTTTTTTTTTTAATATCATTTGCACTATCTCATTTCTTCATTGACTCCAGTCAGTCTTATATTGCTTTTTTATATCATCTAGCAGCTGCTAGATTGATTTCTCATTGTTGCTTACTATTTTTAAGAAATCTTCTTTATCTTGGCCACTAACTGCACTCCTGTCTTCAGATTCCCTAGCTCTACTGTGTAAGCTTTCATTGGAGTTTTTAATCACTTGAATTTCCACTTGAATCTGTTTATTGTATTCTTTTTGTTTTTTACGCTAGGACTCCATCATGTTCCTGAGGTCCTCTATTGTTTTCATCCTTGTCTTTTACCAAAAGTATCATGCCTGTCATCTGAGAGATTATTTCTGATTTCACTTTTTCCAGATCCTCTTTTATTGAGGGTTCATGTGGTTGTATTTGAGGTTGGTCCATGTCATTGGTTCCTAACTTTATATTTTGATATCTGGAATTCTGTTTGGGGTCTTATTTGGCTGTCATTTCTTTTTTATTTTATTTTATTATTTTTTGCTGCTGGTCCTTATTGTTTAATTCCTGGGTTGATGTTTGTAAACTGCTTATTGCAGGTGACTTTCTTGCTAATATTTAGAACCCTTAAGAAATGATTACATCCTGGGTCATTATCCCAATATAATTGGCCCTGAGGCCTCTTAGCAAGTTCCAGTGCAGCCACTGCACTTCCACACTGCATACCAATCTTAGAGCAGTCTCTGGGACTCCTACTCACAAGATGGTCCCAAGAGAAGTCTGGGCCCAAGTGCTGTACAGACTTTGGGGCAGAGTCATGCACAGAGGACCTCTGCCTAAGTCCCAGAACAGCCACAGCACTTATTCACTGTATGCCATGCCTAGATGCAGTCTCTGGGGCTCCTTCTCAGGCAGTGATCCTGTGAGGGTCTGGGCCCAAGTGCTCTGCAGATGTGGGGCAGAGTTGTGTACCGAGGGCCTCTGCTTAAGTCCCAGCACAGTTGCAGCACTTACTCCCAAATTATTTTGTTGTGTAAATTGTCACATGCTATGTACCATTAGCCGTATGCACATGGTGCTTTATTTCCTTTTTCATATTTTATTAGTACATATATCACTGTAATATCTTTAACTCTTTTTATTTTATTTTTTATTAGTACATGTCTGTAGTACATTATGATTACAGTCATCATGTCCATGTTTATAGCACGTTAATTCCTTTTTTACCCCTTTCCTCTGCCCTCCCTCCAACCTTTCTTTCCCTCCACCTTTACAAAAGCTCTATTATCATTTTTTCTTTCAATTTTTAAATCTCTTCTACCTTTTCTCCCTCCACCCTTCCAGTATTTCTTATTCACCAGTCCATTTGAACATTCTTCCTACTTCCTAAAATGTCTTTATTTTGTTTTTTATTTATACTTTGTTCTTTATTTTTGCTCTTTATTTATACTTTGGATATCTTACATAAGTGCAGTGATGTGATATCTAAACTTGCATGCCTGGTTTATTTCACTTAATAGTCTCAAAGTACTTCCATTTAACTAAAAAGGCTTCAAGTTTATCCTTCTTTGTGGCAGAGTAGCACTCCATTGTATATAACTACTACTGCTGATGAGCATATAGGATGCTGCCAACACTTAGCTATTATGAACTGTTCTGTTGTAAACGTGAGTGTGCATATATCACTGTAATATGATGTCTTTAACTCCTTCAGGAGGATACCTAGGAGGGGAATAGCTGAATCAAATGGAACCTGTAGCTTTTGTTACTTGAAGAATCTCCATAATGATGTCCATAGCGCTTGTACCAGTTTATACTCCCAGTGGAGAAGTGTTCCTTTTTTACCACAGCCACGCTCGTATTTGTTTATAGTTGATTTCTTGGTAACAGCCATTCTTTCTGGAATGAGATGGGTTCTCACTTTTGTTTTATTTTGGATTCCTTGAAGTCAGTGATATTGAGCTTTGTGTCTATGGACAATTTGTACTTTTTCATCTGAGAAGTGTTTGTTCATTTCAGATGCCCATTTTTGAATGGGATTTTTAAATTTGGGAAGTCTAATATTTTTAGAATTTTATATATTTTTGATATTAGTTCTTTTTCTGAGGAGGAGCTGGAAATAATTCTCCATTCTATGTGTTGTCTCTTCAGTCTGTTGATGGTTCCAGTGTTGTGCAGAATCTTTTAATTTGATGTGCTCTCATTTGTTTATTCTTTGTAATATTTTCTGTACAATCAGGATTTGTTCAGAAAGTCTACCTACATCTATATTTTCAAGACTTTGAGCTATTCTATCTCCCAGCAGATTGGTACTGACTGAATATTTAGATCTTCAATGCATTTCAGTTTTAGGTTAAGGTATGGTGAGATATATAGATCTGGGTTCTTTCTTCAACATATGGAGGGTCAGTTTGCCCAACATAATTTGTTACATAGGCTATTTTTCCTCAGCAGAGATGTTTAGTTCCTTAGTCAAAGATAAGGTAACTGTGTGCTGGAAGTTGTTTCTGCATCCTCTATTCTGTTCAGTCTGGTTGTATAGTCAATGTCAGGTTATCTCTGTTACAATACCTTTGTAGTATAACTTGAAGTCTGGACTTTGTGATACCACTTGCCTTATCCTTGTTGACCGAATTGTTTTTGGTATTCTAGGTCTCTCTCTCTTCTGCCTCTGTGTGAATTTTAGGATTGTTTTCTCTTGTTCTAGGAGGAACACTGGCAGTAATTTAATTGGCATTGTACTGAACATGCATAACAGTTTTGGAAATATGGCCATTTTAACTATGTTGATTCTGACTGTCCAGGAGCAGGGTATGTATTTGCATTTTCTGATATCCTCCTTGATCTTCTTTTTCAGCATACTATGATTTTCACTGTGAAGGTCTCCCTTAGTCTGGTTAATTCCTAATTTACTTAATTTCTTAATCCCGTTTTGTTTTCTGTCATTTTTTCCTGGGATGCCCATTTTACACTTGGTTACTTACTCAAATTCTGTTTCATGACCTAGGTAAAGCTGTTACCTCCTCAAGCTGACTTAGTTTCTCCTTCCACTGTTGATCTTGGTATCTTATACATACGTACCTTAGTGTATGTAGACACTAATGTATAATTACTTATGCATGTGTGATTACCCCTTTAAAACTACAGGATCCTTAAAGAATAGGACCCATATTTAATTTCTACTTTATTGAATTCCTTGTGGCTAGAAAAGTGCAGATCCTATAGAGGATCTCAGAAAACTTTGTGAGACATTTAATTATACAAATGACAGTATAATATTGGTTTTCTTGGAATCAAGAAAATAATGAAAATATTGTTGAAAACCTGGTGCTATCTGAGGATGACTTCAATTGCCATAGAATTCTTTTTGAGAATTTTAGCCACAAGGAATTCTGTTTCAAAGCCTCAACGATTTATCTCCTCCCAAAATATAATGTCTCTGCTGTTTTCTTCCCAGTTTCTCCATTTGAGTAAGGTTCCTGATTATTTGTACTGGCAAAAGTATTTCCTGTAAATGTTCTTAATGCAAAATACAGCATTCTGAGATCATGGGATCTACACTGAAGAATTATTTTTCTTATTGTATCTGTGGCCATGGCTCAATTGTTCTGAAGAATTGGACACACTTTTGTGACCTGATTCTCCAAAAAAAGATAACTCCCTCATCCCTAGAGCCCTTGAAAGTCTCTAGAAGCTTTAGCAAGGCAGGTGAATCTGCCAACTTCAGCACTCTGCCAGTTTCCATCCTGTACATGTTTTTAACCCTCAGGGTAGAGCAAATGCCTGGAGATATTCTTTCGTAACATTTGTTTGGCAAGAAAAATAGAATAAAATGCTAGCAGCCAAGGGTCACAGTTTCTGCATTCTGCAAAAACATCTTTAAGAATATTCTGCTTTTTATTTTTTTTTTTTGCAGAGTAAAAAGTTCATAGTTTTATGACTCCTGGAGTTTTCCTTTCCTTTTTAAATTGTTTATTATTTTCTTTTTTAGTTCCTAGGATGCGGTCTGTCACAGCTTTATTACTAGATTGCTCACAATGTTCATCCTATGCATCCCTTTACCTTGTGTTATGTTTTCAACTTGTAAAGAAAGTACTCAACTTGAGGATCACTGACCCTTAATAGCATCCATAGATGGAGTCCTGAAGATACAAGAATCTCCTCTGACTGCGATCTAAGCAGAATAATGTTTTGTATGTTCCTTTCCTGAGGGTTAAGAGCTACAAAGTTCATCAGATTCCCAAAGTAGCCATAAAGTGAATTCAGAACCACTATAGTATATAAACCTAAATAAATCTATTTTAAGAGAAATGTTCAGAGGCTAAAATAAGTGTGTGTAACTCTAAAAGAAGTTTTCTCCTGAGGGATATAGTTGCCTTAAGGGAGTTCTTATGAAATGAGACGAATTTTGTGCATTGTTTTGTGATAGAATCCTCACACCTTGAGATTGAGTCTCTTTATTCAAACTGTTGCACTCAGAGAACTGGCTGAGCCACTCGAAGTCATATAGAATTCACCAGCTGTAGCTCCTAAAGGAGAAACAGCAAAGGAACTGTTTCTGGACTTATAAATCTTTTAAAAAGTTATTTGAAGTCCAGTTGTTATTTGTAGTTTTCTGTAGAAAATGTTCCAGTATGTTAATATCTATGAATTTACATGTGTAAACTTGTGTACATTTCTTTATCAATCTACATTTATTCAGCACTCTTAGATGATTTATACCCTCCTCGTCCCTGAAAACCTGAAGACAGAGTGTTACACATACTCCCAATTATTTATGCATAAAAATATGAGGTTTGGCCAATGAACCCACTAACATAGCTAAACATTTTTGGCCTCCTGAAAAGGTAGAGTGTGGGGATGTGGCGGTTTGTGGACTTACATTCCATAGTCTGCACTGGTCTGTGGGGGAAGTGAAGAGTGGGTAGAGAAAGAGCTCCTTCAGCTTCTCAGGCCACTTTTTGAGAAAGGTAGTTTCATCCATTGAGGCAAACATCAGAATTGGGATATTTTCAGGTTTTGTCACCTTGGAGCTCTCATTTCTGCCCTTAAGTCATTCCCTAACCCGCCAGAGCTCCCTACACATAGGTGTGGCTTGATTTAATGTGGGAAGGTTACATACAAAGTGCTTATATTTCCTATTTTGCATTCTTGTTCCTATGTGTACCACTCATTGAGATTTTCTATTTATCTGCAGTTTAAAATTTCTCTATTTTGCTTGTTTTTTTGGTACAATTTAGGCATTCATTATAATTACATTCATCATTGGAAATTTGTACCTGTACATGATGTATCTTGGTTCTTATGATTTTCCCATTCCCATACCTTCCCTTCAACTCCTATACCCCTCTCTCTATACATAAACTTTATTTGTTTTCCCTTCTTTTTCTCTTTCCCTTCTTTCATTTCCCCTGAACATAGTCCCTAGTTCCACTCCCCTTTGAACATTTTGATTCTATTTAACAATATCTGTTACACACTTTGGTCCTCATTTACACTTTCAGTTTCTCACACCAGATAAATAATTCAGTATTGACACATGCATATCTTTGTCTAGAATTATTGAAATCTGGAACAGTGACTTTTACTTTGGATCCTTTGTTTGTAGCAAAATGCTCAACATATATCTCTAACTTCAAAGAGATTGGGTGATTGAATATTCAATTATGGGCATAAAACCAAAGGACAGAGTTTATTTGGTACATATAGTTTTTTTTTTTTTAGAACTAAACTCAGTATTTTTACTCTTAATAGTTTTCTTAGTCACTTTCCTCAACATTAGGACAAAATATCTGACACTTACAACTTAAAGAAGGAGAGGTTTATTTTGGCTCACTCTTTCAGTCCCTAGGCAGTTGGCTTCAAGGTACAAAGAGCATGGAGGAAGATTCTAATGAAAGATTAGATTCTGCTCATTTCAAGGTGGCCTTGAAAAAGACAGAGCCCATGAAGAGAGTATATACTTCTAGGTCATATCGTGTGACCCACCTCCCAACATCTTGCTCAGCTTTAGCACTTCTGTGAAACAACCACATTCTAAAAGCAGTGCTTGCAACTTTTGGAGATGATTCAGGATCCAAACCATAACTTTCTGCCTCTGGCCCCTAAAAGACTCATGTACATCTATTTATGCAAAAATCCACTGAGTCCATTTCTAATAGTTACCGAAATTTAAATATGTTCAACGTTGCTGAAAAGTCCAAACCCAAAATCTTCTCTGAAACTGAAGGCAAACTTTTAGATGTGAGTCACTGTAAAATCAAAAAGTTAAGCACTTCCAATATACAATGGCACAGTATAAATATTCCCTTTCCTAAAAGGAGAAATGGCAGGATAGAAGGGAATAGGAACAAAGGTAGATCAAACCCCAGCAGGGCAAGCAGAGAAGAGAAATACATAAATTTCATTTCTGACTTTGCTGCAAATTTTCTGGGTTCCTGGACAAGTCACGTAAACCCTGTAGCTCCAGGTGCAGCCCCTGGGCCAAGTTGTGTTGTAAGTAAATTCAAAATGGTTTCTACAGCTCTACCTCTATGACAGTGCTAGGAGTAGTCCTGGTGGCCTCTCTTTTGGACTTGATTTTCTTACTGTGGCTTTCCTCAGATGTTACATTTTCCTGATGTTTCTTCTTCGGCTTTCCAGTAAATTCTTAGCTTGCCTTTCACAGCTTCATACATTATCCTCTCAGGGACACATTGCTTGGTCTCTAAAGCCTTCCACTGAAGTCTTAGAGAAAGCCTCCCCGACCACACAATTCTTGCATTCTGCATGCCTGTGAGACTCACACAATATGAATGACTACAAGATCTGCCACCAATTTAAGCACTTGCTGAGCCATCTTGAATCATGGCTGAGGAAGCTTCTAAATTCAAGGAGGGTAAAATGAATCTTGGTGAATCAATTCTCTAGGTAACCCTTCTTGAGCAGGGCACCTTGGGGTGCTCTCTTCAATGCAAATGTAAACATAAAGGAGTTTATGTTTACCTTTTATACCCATGAACCAGTGAAGGGTAGAATCTTGCTGATTCCCTAGTTGCCCTCAAGGCATCTCTTTTTGTCCTGAGGCACAGGACCTCACTTCTTTTTAATGCTAATATCTGCAGTCACCATGCTCTCCTATGCCCCTCGTTCACAGACATTTCCTTTTTGGTGAGACTGAAATCTTTCAAATTTATTCTTTTATCTTCTTCCTTATTATAAATCAAGCTAAAAGCTGCCATCAGTACCCATGCCTAAACTGTAGCCTGTCTTGAAATTTTGTTTCTGTGAGCCAATATAAACCTCTCAGTTAAGTTGTGGGTGTCAGCGTTACACTCCAGCAGTGAGCCATAACAATGACGTTCAAATAAATTTGAATCTAGTTAGACTGAACATGACTCTAGTAAAATCAGACAAGGCTACAACCTTCCAGGACTTGCTTCACAAAAGAATGAATATGATCCTTCTAATGGTTTCAGTAAAACAAAAGGATAAGAATTCATTTTCAAAAATTTTTCCACATGAGTAAGACAGAGTTGTTTAGTTCAAGTCAATTTTCTGATATGAAAGAAAGTCTTACAGAAGTGTAAGTCATATATATATATATATATATATACATATATATGTATATATATGTATATATGTATATATATATATACATATATATATATGTTTTGTTTGCCAATATATCCCTGTAACTAAAATAGTTCTTGCAGAAAGGATGTTGGGTAAAAATTTCCAAACAAAGTAAAAAAAAAGAAAATCAAGAATTTACTTAGCAGTAACTATGTGCTTAAAAAGTGGAATATATTCTAATGATGCAAAGAATTTTCTGGAAATAGGGCACTCTATATTGTCAAGAAGTTTAAAATACACATGAGGGAGTAAACTGAACAGATTAAACACAATTATCCTCTAAAGCATTCAGAATGAGAACAGATATACATAAATTTTGTTCTGAGTTTGCTACAAATTTTCTGGGTTCTTAGACAAATCACTTTATTAGAGAGCATTATCATTTCTTCTTTTGGAAAACCACAGATTATATAAACTTAGAGACTGAATATATTATATTTCAATTCATACAAATGCAGAACAAGAGACACACATTGAGTGTGATAGTTGAAGAAAGAGTCATGTAAAAACTGAAACATACCATGGCCTTGAAGGATGAAAACTACTTTATTTTGTGGAGGGAAGAACTGGGAGAATTTCTAGAAGTACAACATATAGAAAGGAGTGGGATACAGTAGAAGTTTTGCATGATGGGGTGATATTAATTATAATAAATATGCTTTGGAAAAGAGAAAAATAATGTTGCCAAGAGGGAGGCGTTCAATTGGTAGGAGGTGCAAAGACTCAGAATAATGATTTAGATCCATTTCTAATTTAGTGTTTAGAACAGTGTATCAATCTAGGTTTAAAACAATGCCAATACACAACAAATTCAACATCTCAAATATTAAAGATGTTTATATGTGTATATATTGGGGGAGGAAAGAGAAGACAGGAGAGAGGAGACAAGAGGACAGGAAATGAAAATGGAGGGGAAGAGAAGAAGAAAGAGAAGGAGTAGAGGGGGAAACAACAAATAAAAGTTGACTAGAAAGATTAGCTCAATGGTAATAGTGAGGGTCAAATAGGGGGCATTTCAGCTAGAGATTTCAATAATCTGACTCTATGGTAATGGGGCTGTAGTTATCATTTATCTGGGCTGGAAATAATCTTAGATATTGACTATTTCAAAGTTAAACTAGAAATTTTTTTCTGCCTTGGACTAGTCTTTAAGAGTTTTCAGTGACAGTATATTGTTTTACAAGGGAGGTTATCCTGTTTATAGGTATTCTGTTTACATCCTTACATAGAATTTTTCTGATTCTTAACCTAAATTTCCCTCTTCATGAGTTCTATTATCCTGGTTCTGCCCTTGGGACTACACTGAATATGCCTAATTATACTTCCACATCACATTCTGGCTAAATTTCTTCTTTTTCAGGAAAAACATTTCCAGTTCCTTCAATCATTTTTTCCATGGCATGATTCCAGCAACTTAACCATCTGGATCATCGTCTTCTGAAAACTCCCCAGACTGACAGAGTTCTTAAAGTAGGTGCCCAGAAATGAATAAAGCCGACCAGATGTGGTCTGACCAGGGCTAAGTTCCTCCCATGGACTGAGGATTCTATTTGTATTGCTGTATTCCATCACTGCATTTGCTTTTTAAGAATCTACATCATACAATTGACTCATTTCAAACTGTGACTGCTTAAAAGCCACAACTATGTAACAGCTTATTGACCTAGTAAACTTTCCCTTTATTATTTTGGACTTTGAAACTGGTTGTGATCTTCATGAGTGGAAAATTCAGGGAGGTTGGCATGTTGAAAAACTACTTTCTGAAAAAAGCCTAGGGTTGTTTTTATTTGAAGACAGGGAGGTGAGTGCTGAGGTACAGTCACAATTCACTGATTCTCAGTATTTGGAGGGTGTATTTGCTGAATTAGTGAAAGGTCTGAATCACATTCTCTATTGTTTTGTTTTGTTTTTGAGACAGGGTCTTGTCATGTAGTTTTCAGGTTGGCTCTGAACTCACTATATACCCCAGGATGGTCTTGAATCCATAACAATACTCCTGCTTCAACTCTCAAGTGCTGGGATTACAGGCATGGGCTACCACATCCAGCAATATTCTACTTTGGAAAAGAATGCTGATACAAAAATAGAAATTGGAATAAAGATTATGATAATGTTTTTAAGGAAAGGATATCCTTGACTGGCTTTAATGAATAGATGTGACTACTAATTAACAACACCCTTCCTTGAATACATTCCATGGTTAAAATAGTTTCAAACAGTCCCCATAGTGATCAATGTTGGGCATTACTTTGCTAACCTTTTTTCTATAGAGGAGAGAGAAATATATAAGAATGGCTAACATTTTTACAGCACCTATTTTTTACATGAAACTGTTCTAAGTACTTTGTATATTCATTTAATTTTCCCAATAACCCTATAAAGTGGACACTATTGTTAACATCCTTATATTCATGGCTATTTTATTATTGAGGAAACTGAGGCAGAGAGAGTTTAAGTAATTTCCCAAATAGAAATAGTTAGTGAATTCAAATCTGGAATTTGAGTATAGGAAAGATGGATTTATAGATGGTGCCGGTAGTGCTTTAATATCTAAACACTCACGACAAGCAGTATAGTAGAATTCAAATACTGTCTTACAGTATATAGAAGATGTCTGCAACTTACTTTGGTTAGGAAGACTAAGTTCAAGGGTGAGTCAAACTCACATAGTACAGACATATCTACCTTTTCTTCTGTAGGGAGTGGCACTGATTTCAGGAGAGGCAGTTTCAAAATTGATCCTAGTCCCCTGTGTATAGTGCATTTTAGATCTCACAGATGGATCTGTATGACATAAAGATGACAGAAAAGATTTAATTACATTCATTGGTAAGACATTGTTACCCTATACCAGAAATGGAAAATGAGTGGATGAATATCCATTCTATGAATTCAGTCTATGAACAGTTAATACCATTATTAGGATAATGGAAAGAATATGGTCAATCACAAATTTTGGATTCTAGTTTGGGTTCTGTAGTTTAGATTTTTAATGTTGGATAAATGACAATATTTATGAATCTGTTTCTTGATATTTAACATTAGAGTATTAGATGCTCTCCAAGAGTAAAGGAAGCCAGCAATGGAGATATAGAAAAAAGGTTTAAAGAGTTTCCATGAACGAAGAAATAATGTCAAGCTTGGCTTCACCATTTTTAATCAGCCTTGGGTTGTGGCTGGAACCGAAAAGCAAAGAGTAAGATCAATGAACCTCATCCTCCACAGGGCTCAAAACTGGGTTTGCTCACATTAAAAGACAGGAAAAAGAAAAAGAAATCCTTCAAAGCAATAAACTTAATTTCATGTGAATTGGCATCAGTGCAAAATAAATCAGATGAGTAGTTTACAGTATATTTCCCATAATAATCTGGTTTGTCTTGAAACATTGAGCTTTTTAAACAAATTTTACTGCCTGGTCTCTGGCTTTGTGGTTCCATCATGCTCAAGGAAAACTGCTGACAACTTGTTTTCTGTTTCCACTGGCAGCATTACTGTTTTGAAATTGAAATGATAAATGGTCGGGTATGGTGAAATGGTTGAGCTCTGAATTATATAGTTATATTCTATGTTTCTCTTTAATGCATATATTTTTATTTCCAGGCATATTTTACTTTATCAGAAGAAGTGATCAGTATGCAATAATCACAAACATTGAACAATGATATGGATTTTGGTCTTAATACTCAAAAAAGTACATGTTCCAACTTAGGCATCTTTTCATTATATGGGAGGGCTTTGAAAGATCAGGCAACTCTGAAGAGAAAATTCCATTTGCATTTTCTATGGGACAAGCCCAGGTGTGCAGAATATTTTTCTCGTTTATTTTTTCCATGACTTTTGAAGCATTTGAGAACAGTTGACTTGTATTTTCTCCACACACACTGCCAAAGACAGTACTAGAGACCTGGAAAGACTCACTTTGATTGGAAGGTGGTTTTGCTTGCCATGTGCATGTGCAGTTACACGCTGGCTGATAATCAAAACCAGTTTTCCAAATCTGAGTTTAGCCTTTTGACACCTTAATTAAGTCTTTGTGAAAATATCAATTTTTATTGTCATTGGTCAAATGAGCTGATCCTCTTCTTAAACAACAGTACACACAAGACTGCTATTTGTGTTAAGTAATGTTGTATATTCATGAAGTTAGTCCTACGTGAAGCTTACTCACCTTGTAACTCGTGAGTCTTCTGCTTAACTGCTCACCTAACTCCCAGTCATGTCTTCAGCATATTCTCAGCATTCCACATGTGCACAGCCCTTCCATGAACTCCTGAATTCTTCCTACTTTCAGTCTCTATTTCCTTCCATCTTCATCAAACTTACCCATCAGATGCCCCATAATTGCAGGGTTCTGTAGTCCATGGTACATCTGTCACTTAAGCAAGGCAGTCTATGGGGCTCAGTTATCCCATAATTAAAATTAAATCATTTGAAATACAGTAGAAGGACTTCAAGTAACCATCCAGTTCTAAGATTGCATAAATTGATACTTACTAATGTATTATTTAGTAAAAATGTTTATTTTCCTGATAGAGGAGTTTGGTTGAATCATAAAGGCTAGCTTACAGCAACTCAATAGGCAAAATATAATTTAACTTAGTGAAAATTATTTAAGGACACTGATGAGAGGCCTTTTGGGAAAGTCCTAGTGAATTTTTATTTCCTTTAAATCACATTCAATATATGGCTATTATTTTACTTATGCCTACCATCATCTCCATCCTGTGGTTTCTAGGTAGCAAGTATTTTATAAACACCATTGTTTCTGAAGTAGAAGAAAATGTTTCTATGCATTCTTTTGGATTTAATTCCTTACACATTTAGTTGAGGTCAGATTTTCTTTAATAAGCACTATTTCTGAGAAATTTGGTTAGCAAGTTTTCTTTTACTGTTGGTATCTTACCTGCCATAGTTTTCCAGATATCATACTTATCCAGATACTTTTAGGATGACTAGCTCTTTCAAGATATGGTCTTACTGTAAAAGCAAACATCTCTCAAAAATGCTACTTATATAAGTACCGCGCGCTAACTGATTGCGCCACTAATTTCCCAATGTTATATGTGATTTTGAGATGTATATAAATTGTACCAATAAAGAATTCAATTTTTAAAAAATGCTACTTATAGGGCTGGAGATGTAGCTCAGAGTTAGGATGCCTACATAACAAGCTCAGTTCAATTTATGGTACCAAGAAAAGGAGGATAGGGAGAAAACAACAACATAAACAAAAACCAAAAACGGAAAAGCCCTTTGCTGGGCATGATACTACAATCCTCTAAGTCCAGGATTTAGAAAGCTGAAGCAGGAGGATAGCTGTGAGTCCCAGGGCAGGCTAAGTTCTTAATGAGTTCCTGGCCAAGTTAAATTACACAGTAAGACCCTGTTTCAAAAAATTTTAAAAATACTACTCATATATTAGATAACTTCTTAATGAAATCTCCTTCTGAAGCAGAGCTCATGAAATGCTATTATAATAAATTTACTTAATCCGATACGGTGCATTTTAAATTTCTGTAGCAAGAATCCAGCTTGATTTTAAAAGATGAACAAAAAAGACAATCTATGGTAGATTTTTTTTTCTTTTGCCTTCTCTTTCTTTTAAAGTAAAGAATAAAATGACAAATCTAAATTTGAGACAGCTGGATGTTTCCCATCATGAGGCTTAAACATCTGCATTTTTTCACTTCTCATCCAGATGTTTTGGTCTTGCGTAAACCTAGTTAAAGTGAGGCAGAATCTCAAGCAATCGTCTGGGGACTTTGATTAACATGGACAGAAAATCTGAATAATCCATGTTCTGAGAGTCCTGTTTTGTGTCTAGCTCAGAGCACATTACTAATGAGGTCAAAGTTACTGTAGCCTTGTTCCTTGTATGGGCCAGTTAGCTCCAATCTGCTCCATGACCACAGAATGCATCTCCTGCTTTAGCCAGCTGTCTGGAAAATGTGTACTTGGTCGTACAGGCAGTCACACCAGAAATTGAATAGTGAATCTCTACCTTTTGAAAAGTAAATAAAATTATGTTTCTCATGGAAGGTAGGTCAGTTGAATCATTTTTGTATGACAATAATTATAATAGTCACTCTTATACAGATCTTACTTGGTGCCAAGCAATGATCTAAGCACTTTAAGCAAACATTAATTCACAACATTCACTACAACTCCGTACATATTATTATTATCTTTATTTTACAATAAAGAAATAGAGACACAGAAGGGTTAAGGAATTTGACTCAGCTCAAACTGGATGACATGTTTTTAGGCATTTCCCCACATCCTTTGTATCAGGAAGGTTGTGGACTCAGTGTATTGGGACCTACAAAATGTATCAAAGAAGCACAGAATCTTGTATACTTCTTCATGCTGAGGTCATTGGTCAAACTGCTACTGGGCACAACCTGTGGCCAGTAAAGTAATCTAATCTAATCTAATCTAGTCTGTATTTTTCCAACTAATGTGATAATTATCAGCATAAAAACACCCTTCGCAAAAAGAAAAACAAGTTTTCCTTGTCAATAGGTTGACAAAGAATGTATGCATTTAGGACAAAGTGTGATGAGGTTTTGAGTGATGAGTACTTTTGGGTTTTCTTACAGGATAAAAGCATCTGAATGCTCTGCAGAAGAAAGATTTGTGTGACTGGTAGGACACTTAAAGATCCATGGTCTTTAATCACAAATTGACTGAGAACTCTAAAATTCTAGGCCCAGATAAGATACAGCAAAAACTCAGTTTGCACAGTTCAGTTTGCAAATGGGATTGTGAACAAAAGTGTTCAGAAAAATTTTGCTCCTCTTCACAAAGTCCATAACAGATGGATAACACAGCCATGGCTATCTTCCCCACATGACATGCACACAGACATCTTCACTCAAACTGTAAGACAAGTTAAGCTAATAAACTGAGGCACCACTGTAGAGAGATAATTATTTCATTTTTCTTTTCCTTCCATAAAATTGCAAATAATAAAATTGCTTGCCAAACAAAGCAAATCAAAAATGGTCTTCCATCTATACCTATCATCCATCCATCTACCTTTTCTGTGATTACTGGAGAATTAAACTTAGAACTGGCCTGGAACTTGTGGAATTATAAGCATATGCCACAACACTCTGCTGTAAGTTCCATTTTTTAAATACTCTGAGAACTGAAAGTGCACTGATGCTCCCAAGTGCACTTGTCCATTTCATCAACAAAAGTAAAGTGAGCACCTACTCCATGACCTGCGGTGTTACTGGTGCTGAGAGCTCAGGTAATGAGATGCAGGACACTGATCTTCAGAAACTCTTCATCTACTCTGATGTTTTCTGTGGTATAATGACAAAGGCTCTCCTTCCTGTGTTTCGCTTCCTATCTGTTTAAATTTATATTTGGCTTTTATGGGACAAGCACTTTTTCACCATTTTAGTAAAAAACTGTATTTGCTAAATTCCATTTTCTTTTCTTTCTCATTAAACTGTATACATTCCCTACCCCCCTATGTTTTTTTCCCTTTAGAATGTGAGTGCTTTTTATGGATAATCTTATTCAAAACTCCCTCCTCTCTTTCTTAACCCATCTAGGAAAGTGAATGAAGAGGACTCCATGGATATACAGAAAAGAAGAGGGACCATATAGAAAGAGTCTGTCCCTGAATACCTCTGCTTATAACCCCACCGAGTCCTCAGTAGATTGTTATGTGTGTAAGGAATAGTTTTGCTGTGTTACAATGGAAAAATGTGAGGGGTTTTTGTTAAAAAAAAGAAAAGGTTCATTTCCTGATTCACTGATCTGTGTGGAATTTCTGCAAAATCTTAAATATGATAATCAGCTAATCACTTCAGTTTCAAGTTTGGTGAAAACTGACTTTCAGCTTCACCAAATTTCCAGTTGCTTTGCTTATTATTCACAAGAAGATTCTGCACTGTTTTCTATAACTTTGACACATGGCTTTATATCCCCTTTGTCCTTTGGGAATCATATCTAGCTCCTGCATTTTTCTTTTAGTTTTAATTGAGTTTACTGGTACATTTTAAGTATACGTTTTGATCACATTCATAATTGAGAATTTGCACCTGTACAGGATGTATCTTGATTCTTATTTTTCTCATCCTCCTGCCCTCACTTCAGGCCCTCCACCTTCTATATGCATAAGTTTTGTTTCCATTTTTTTCTTTTTACTTTCAAGTTTTTCTTCCCCTTCTTTGCTTTCCCCTGTGCCGCCCCACCCCTACTTCCCCTTTGAAGATTTCCTTCCTATTTCACGATACCTACTGTACATTTTGAACCTCACTTACATTTTCAGTTTCTCACACTAGGGAAAAGATATGGTATTTACACACATGTGTTCTATTTATTTCAATGGCTTCTGGTTACAAATTACCTCAATCTCTTCCTCTTGAACTTTCCTCTACTCTGATTTAATCACTTCAATGGCTTCATTTTTAAGATCACAATTCTTTTCTCTGATATTTTCTTCTTTGTGAATTTGAGATTATTATCAGCAGAGTGAGTGTAATTATTTGTTTCGAAACCACATTTGCAGAAAAATCTTGTCTTTCCTGATCATTTTTCTCCTCCAGATACTTCATGGGATGCCTCACTAGCAAATACGTCTAGCACTGTGGTGTGGGTTATTCATGCTCTGACAGTATTAGGATACTTGTTTGAAAGAGTTTAAACACACCCTTAAAATTCCTTTGACTGAACCTTGAAGCTTTTATTAATATTGTTTCCTTCACCACCCATCTTTTTATCTCTTTCTCCACAGATGCACCTTTTCTGTTTCACTTCAGTGAGAGGATCCTAGTCTCCACCTTAGCTCCGTCTCTCTTTATCTCACTGCGGAACTACTGAACCCCTAGCTGGTCTTCCTGCCTCCTCCACTCTCACTGCTTATTGAGCCTTCTTCCTACCTGTGCTCTCAGATGAAAGCTCCAGCACTTCTCCTATACTTACTGCTTATGACGTCTTCTCGCAGGTTTCTGGGTTTGTCAGCTAACTGTGCTTGGTGTGAGCTAAAGAGTGATATGATGTGTATATATAATGTGCCAATAAAGATAAATTTTAAGGGCCGGAGGGTTAGCTCAGTGGTTCCGGCGCCTGCCTCGCAAGCGTAAGGACCTGAGTTCGATCCCCGGTTACCACATATAATGCTGGGCGTGGTGGCTCACGCCTGTAATCCCAGCACTCGGGAGGCAGAGACGGGAGGATTGCTGAGTTCGCGGCGGCTTGCCTGGGCACCATAGTGAGCTCAGGGCCAGC
>PVIC010032141.1:0-20878 GCA_004025085.1 Thryonomys swinderianus
TTTTTTTTTTTTTTTTTTTTTTTTTGCTTTTTGGAGACAGGGTCTCACTTTGTAGTTCAGGCTGGCCCTGAGCTCACTATGGTGCCCAGGCAAGCCGCCGTGAACTCAGCAATCCTCCTGTCTCTGCCTCCCGAGTGCTGGGATGACAGGCGTGAGCCACCACGTCCGGCATTGTGGTATGCAGTGTTGATTGTTGGTGGGTGTGAGTCTCCACGCCCAGCATTGTATGTGGTCACCGGGGATTGAACCCAGGTCCTTGCACTTGCGAGGCAGGCGCCGGAACCACTGAGCTAACCCTCCGGCCCCAGTTGCCATTTTTGAAACATCCTTCAATAGTCTCTAAAACATAAGGTATGTGGAGATCACTGGGAGTTAGTATCAAGATAATGAGGACATGTGGCATCAGAAGATGGGAGTAGGGAATTTAGGAGTGATGGGAGATTTGCACATAGGAAATGCTGTAGGCCTTTAGCAGGTCTAGAAAGGACAGATCTAATGGGCATAACTGAGGCACTGCTTTCTGCATGCAGCCCTCTTCCTGATGGCTGCAGCCAGCTCAGGAGGGCTGGCCTTCAGGTTTTTATTTTTTGTATTTGTGGAATGATTGCTTTACAGACCACAATTCTGCTCTTTTCACAGAATTCCCCCGAGGGAATTGGCTGTGCTGTTGTGCAGCAAATCCAATGCGTTTTACAGCCTTGGAAAGTGGAATGAGGCCTTTCTCACCGCCAAGGAATGTCTCCAGTGGGACCCAACCTATGTGAAGGTATGGCGCGGTGGCAGCTGCTGGGGGTGGTGGCTGCTGAACTCTGTCTTCTATCCTGCCTGTTTTCTTTCCTTCTTTATTTTATTTTTTATTTTATTAGTACATGTTTATAGCACATGCAGTTAATAATCATCTCAGAGATTGGTTACATGTGCATACCATAGCTTGTTTCTTTTTTTTTTCAAATCCCCTTCTGTCCTTCTCCCTCCTTCTTCCTCTAATTCCCCTATCCCATTTTTCACTCCTTTCGATTTTATTAGTCTCACCTTGTTATGGTGTATGTTGACATTAATTGAGGTTATTAGGTTCCTGTACATGGCACATCTTCATTCTACTTACTTCCCCTTCTCCTCTTCCTCCCCTGGCCCTTGTTCCCCTGGGTCACCTCCCTATTGCAAGAGATCCATTGTTGTCCACTTCTACACATCTTTCACTATTTTCTTTGTACCGTGCCACACTCAAATGAGAGATACCATATGATATTTAAGCGTGTGTGTCTGGTTTATTTTACTCAGCATTGTATTCTCCAGGTGCATCTATTTTCCTATAGATGTCTCTTTATACCCAAGTGGTATTCCATTATATTTCAGTACCATATTTTTTCTTTAGCTGGTTATCTATTGATAGGTATATAGGATATTTTCAGGATTTAGGTAGTATGAATTGTGCTGCTATAGACATGGTGTGCATGTTTCACTGTAGTATGTCTTAAGCTCTTTGGGTCAGATAACTAGAAGAGAGATAGCTGGGTTATAATGGAATTTCTAATTTCATTAGAAATCTTTATACTGATTTCCATAATGGTTGTACTATTTTATGCTAATAGTAAAGGAGGCTTTCTTCGTTACCACAACTATAGCAGCATTTGTTATTATTTAATTTCTTAATGATTGCCATTCTTTGCAGAGGAAGATGGATTCTTAGTGTTTTAATTTCTATTTTTCTAATGGCCAGAGATATTGAACATTTTTTCATATATTTGTTGACCATTTGTATTTCTTCCTCTGTGAGATGTCTGTTCATGTCTAGTGCCAGTTTATTGACTGGGTCTTTAATTTTAGGAGGTTTAATTTTTTTGAGTTCTTTGTGTAGTCTAGATACTAGTCTTCTGTCGAGGAGTAGCTCCAACTTTTTTCCCCATTCTTTAGGTTGTCTGTTCATTCTGCTGATTGATTCTTTTGCTGTACAGATGCTTTTTAGTCTGATATGTACTACTTGTTGGTTCCTGCTCTTATTTCTTGTGCAATTGAGGTTCTTTGCAGAAAATTCTTTGTCTTCAAGTGCTTAGTCCATCTTCCAGTAGGCTTAGTGTTTCTTTCCCTATCATTTGCTAAGAGAATTACTTTTGGCTATAACTACATCGATAGATTCAGTCATATTACTCTTCTATGTGGTAGTTGTTGGAATTATACTTTGTGTATGGTCTCTTCACACTGACTGTTTATTATTTGTATTTGTTCTGGAGTGAGGTAGATGAAGTGGAAGGAATGGAATGGAAGGTAACTGGAAGAAGAGTGTATGACACCAAAGGAACTTTATAGGGGAGGAGAGTGACAGATGAGAAGGAGAATTTGATGTGGTGTCTGATTCTATTGGAATACTTTTAGTTGAGCTGAACTGTTAGTATTGAGAGTTTTCAGAGAATATTTGTGGGAACAAGGGTGAAAAAAGGAGGAGCAGGTTTACTTTGTGATTGAGGAAAGCTATGTGGTTGTCATAGCTAATTGGGAGGACAATCAGGTAACATATAAAGAGTCAGAGGCTTAGAATGGGGAGGATCAGAGGTTCATACTAGAAAAGATAGGAATGACTGTGAAGGAGCTAAGTATGGGAAATCAAAAAAGTGGAAGGAGAAGTTTATGTGTTTGCACAAAGAATAAGGAAATAATGGAATAGTATTGCTTCAAGGGTTCATGTCTAGTGCCAGTTTATTGACTGGGTCTTTAATTTTAGGAGGTTTAATTTTTTTGAGTTCTTTGTGTAGTCTAGATATTAGTCTTCTGTTGAGGAGTAGCTCCAACTTTTTTCCCCATTTTTTAGGTTGTCTGTTCATTCTGCTGATTGAGGTGAGGAAAGTAGTTAGGAAGTTGAGACAAGGGAGAGAAGCTAGGTTCCTATTAAATCAAAACCAGTGGAAGAAAAAAGTACACAAAAGTTAAAACCTAATAAACACAAGAAACTATAAAAGAACATAACCCCACATTACTAAGTAAATCAAGAAACAAACAAAAACTGAAACCTATAAGAGATCTGTTGGGAGCATAGATTAAATATTCCAATGAGACAATGCAAAAGTGATTCCAAAGTAATTTCTTTGTCCAACATCCTCACATCCCAGTAACTCCGCTGATCCTTTCTGCACGATCCCAAAGCTAACTCGGACTCAGGACTGCTTCCCAGCAGGTGAAGGGATTCTTGCAGTCTGATCCACTCGGAGACCTTGGTTAGAAGCTCTTGCTGTCCCTCTCCCTTGGTTTGATGGTGGAATAGGCAGACAGTTTGACCAGTCCAAATTATCTACTGAGTTAGGATTATTCTCATGCAATCAAATTAGCTACACTGGTAACAAGCCAATCAGTTACTGTGGTATCTATTAGGGAATGACAACAACATACCACGAGACCCAATTTTGGATCTCCCTTTAGCCTAGAGAAGAAATCCTCTGTTACAGTCTAAGCATCATAACAGCCCAAGTATTGACCCACAGGTAACAAACACTAAATGTGTTAGCTATGTTCTCTCTAATGTTGAAAAAAAAAAAAGCATTCAATGGTAGTTTTATAGAATCAGTTACCTAAAGCCTAGAGGGCTGGGGACCAGGTAATGTGGGGTGGGAGAAGAAAAGCAGTTCTATTTTAGAAAGTCTGCCATGTGGAATAAGAAGGAGGAAGTAGGACGGAAGGCAGAGATCCTAATGGTGGTAGAGGTGTACTATATGTACATATATATATATATATATATATATATATATAAATAATATATTTAGATGGGGATTATAGGAAACTGGATATAAAATCAGTAGTGAGAAGTGAGGATGAGAATAGATTGTGTGACTAAGATAAGTATTAGAGAAAAAGTTAAAAGGAAGCAAAAAGAAGGAGAGAAGAAAGAAAAGAGTAGAGAAAGAATCGGAACTAGGAGAAACCATCACATGAAAAGACAAAGGACAAAAAAGAATTCCCTTATACTCTATAAACTGTGTTGGAAGAAAAGGGCAAGAGGAAGAGAGAAACACACACACACACACACACACACACACACGCATACACACACTCAGAAAACAAAAGGGGGGAAATAATAGAATAAAAACAGGAAGATGAACAGAAGCAGGAAAACAGTAAAAAATCAACTAAAGTTTTCTATTGTTTTAAGACTTGTGCTCTTTAACCCAGCCTAGGAGAAAGAGCAGATCTCAAACCGAAGCATATCTCTGCTCATGCTGGAAGTCTAAGGTGACAGTCCACGCCAAGCACATTGCTAGAGTCAGACATCCCCCTGCCGGGTGCCACAGCGACCGTCCCATCCCGGGTGACTCGGGCCGAACCTGGTCGCTGACTGCAGAAACTGGGTTCCCGTGCACCCGCTCCAGCCACTCAGTGACACTCCCTCGAGCCTGCTGTGCAACACCAGCTCTCATCCACTCTGGGAACTTGACAGGGCGAAACATGGCTTGGAGCCAAGAGGCTGCTTAGAACCCCGGTTCAAGCTCTGAGCCCTTCCCTTCAGTGGCATCCTTGACAGCTCTCGTCCCACCACGGTGGCAGTGGCGCTGGACCACGGTCAGGCATCGGCTGCTGACTGTGCAAGGCTGCTCAGTATTGCATTTTTCATGCTGGTTCCAATTGCCACTGAGCCTCTCAGTCCCAATACAGTTCTGCAAAAGTTTTTCATTTCACTTCACCTCCTGGATGACACCAGCCACTCTTGACCATGCAGTTTGCAGAAGATCCCTTCGTCCTCGGCAAGGTGTTCTGTTTCTTATGTATTATTTCATCTTTTTTTCCTCCCTCTTTTTTTTTTCGGTTCCTTCAAGGTTCATGGGTAACCTTCTCTCTCTTTGCTTCCTCTCCAAGCTACTGTTTTCCAGACTCTAGCCGGTGTTCCGAAGAAGCTGAGTTGCTGGTACTTACTGCTCTGCCATGCCCTCATGTCCCTTCTGCCTTTGTTTTTGAGACAGGGTCTCGCTTTGTAGTTCAGGCTGGCTCTGAGCTCACTATGTAGCCCAGGCAAGCCTCGAACTCAGCAATCCTCCTGTCTGTGCCTCCCAAGTGCTGGGATGACAGGCGTGAGTCACCACGCCCAGCATTGTACGTGGTTACCGGGGTCGAATTTAGGACTCTGCGTTTGCGAGGCAGGTGGCAGAACCACTGAGCTGAATCTCCGGGCCCCTTCTGCCTTTTAAAATGGACTTGGTAGGAGTTCTGCGCTTCAGACAGAGGTCCATAGGGCCTGTGAGCATTGTCTGAAAAATAGTAAAAATAGTGACAGCAAGTGTTGAAATGTACTTACTGGGGAGAGTTAGAGTTTGGCCTCTGGCAGATAGAGTACAGAGAAATCCCGGAGGAGTTCATTTTGTTCTGATGTAATTACACCAAAGTTCATTATCTGTTTATGTTCTCATTGCCTGTTTCATTCTAGCAAAGCTTTGTTCATACATGTCTAGATAGATAACATAATGGCAGATATTTAGAAAGCATTTCTTGTAGTAGAAATCAGGCCCTTTGGAGGCATCAGGAAGGTTTAACAGGCTGAAACCTAATATGGTCATTAACAAAGGTCAATAGATAATCATTAGATTATTTTTTAGGTAAAACGCTTTGAATGGTGTTCTTCAAGGAAGCTTTCCCATTCCTAGTGCTTCAAGGCAGAGAAAAGGAGGGAAACACCCACTCGAAATACCTGAGTATTTTGCATTCAAGCTGGTAGAGGAAGAACATGCAAGTAGAATTAAGCGATACTAAATTAAATAACAATTCCAGGGTTGTCTGGAGTGACAGATATTAAAATGCCAAATTAGTGGTCTAGACAGTGTGTAGAGAGCCTCCGTGATAAAGCAGGGAAAGCATAAGCCTTTCAGTTTCATGCTGTGCTTGCTGTGTATCTGTTTTGACAGTTTGGCTAAATTACACTTCTCTCTCTAAGCCTTAATATCCTCAACTACAAAATGAGATAGTGCCTATACCTCAGTGTTGCTTTAATGATTAAGGAGACATTAGGGAAGTTGTTATCACTCACTAAGTGGGAGTGACTGCTGAAAACAGAAACCAGTCAGAGAGCGGGTAGGGAGATGTGGCCTAGAGAGCGTCTAACACTGAGGGAGGGCTTTAGATATTTTAGAGTGTAAGTAGGCACTGATCCTTAAATTTCCTGCAGAAGAGTGATGCTTTTTTTTCTTAAGGTGCTGGGGATTATGCCCGGTCCTTGCACATGCTTTGTGCATGCTGTACCACTGAGCCACACCTGCAGCCCAGAGGATGGATTTGGGAGTGCGTGCCCAAAGGCATTTTAGGATGTTCCCCTCCTCTATCTGGGATCAGAAGAGTGTATTTGAGACTGTGGCTGTGGTCTCTGAGTAATGTTCTCCGCTTCTTCTTTGAGGGGCCAGACCTGCAGCATAGCAACGAGAGTCCCTGCCCCATTCTCACCCAGAGCTTCTGGGTGTCTGTCCTTCTCCCCTTCATCGTCCTCCACTTCCTTC
Source organism: Thryonomys swinderianus (assembly GCA_004025085.1). Lineage (NCBI taxonomy): Eukaryota > Metazoa > Chordata > Mammalia > Rodentia > Thryonomyidae > Thryonomys > Thryonomys swinderianus. The sequence goes on from PVIC010032141.1 coordinate 6,465, forward strand.
TTCTGGTTTAGTGAATGAGACCCCTGTACAATAGACTGAGGAGTGACAGATCAGCAGAGCGGTGTATAGATTTTATTTGATATTCACTTTTGAGTTGACGTGGGACTCTTTCTAGGAAAGAATTGATGACTTCAAAGGAGGAGACAGGCCTGAGAGTTTATGTCCCATTTTTAACAGTAATAAATTGTAGAGACGTGACAAGAAAAAGGAAAAGGATTTTGGGGCTTCTTGGGACTGCAAGCTATGGTGTAAAGATGTCAGCCATGTCGTGCAGGTTCCCTGCTCCTTACTTATGTCTTCTTCATGACCATAAAGCTTCCCCAGAAGAGGGAATTTATGAGAGTCTTCGAGGAGTTCTGCACTTAGTCAGGTAAGTTCCAGGAAGGCTTCGTTTTGCGTCTATTCAATCTCATGCAAATGACTTCAGCTTAAAATAATCTTTATACCAAGGTGGCATATTTTGGGCCAGTATGTTCTGATCCCTTTCACTTCGCTCCATAATAAAACACGAAACCTAACGCTAAGGAAGCAAAGAAATGGTAGATCCTATATTAATTTACATAGTTGATAAAATACACACACATTTTTTTCTTTCTTGTTTTTTGTTTGTTTTGAGAAAGAGTCTCATCGTATAGGTCAGGCTGGCCTTGAACTCACTGTGTAGCCCAGGCTGGCCTTGAACACGTGCTTATCCTTCTGACTCAGCCTCCCCAGTACTGGGATTGCTGGTGTGTGCTACCATGCCCAGTTTTTCTTCCTTTTCTGATCATTACCTGAGGTCTTTAGACATTGAAATTAAAGTTAAATCAATAAATAATTGGAGATTCACTGGTAAATAGAATTTAAAAATTTTTTTATTAGTACCTGTTTGTAGAATATAATATTCACATTCCTCTTGGGGAGTAGATACATGCAGATAACACATTTCTCTTATCCTCCCCCATCTTTTTTTTTTTTTTTTTTCTGAGACAGGATCTCGCTGTGTAGCTCAGGCTGGCCCTGAGCTCACTATGTAGCCCAGGCAAGCCTTGAACTCAGCAATCCTCCTGTCTCTGGCTCCCGAGTGCTGGGATTACAGTTGTGAGCCATCATACCCAGCGTTGTGCTATGTGGTACTGATTGCTGGTGGGTGTGAGTCACCACACCCGATATTGTTATATGTGGTTACTGGGGATCAAACCAGGGACCTTGCACTTGCTAGGCCGGCACTGAAACCACTGAGCAAATCTCCAGCCCCTCCCCCCATCTTTTAAATGCTTACTCAGTTTGTGACCACTTTCTACTATTTTAGTCAGAAAATTGATTTGGTAGTGAGAGGAGGGAGACGGGCAAGACTCAACAGTCCAATGAGGATTATTAGCAAACCTGAGAGGATCTTCTCTGATCTGGGAGGCAGAAGAGAGAAAGTGTCTTTGTACAGATTGGGGGTCGGTGACCATTTAAAGGTTTGGAAGGGCTGGGACTGGTTTTTGAGGAGACTTCCAGGACACTTAGCAAGGGATTTTTTTTTTTTTTTTTGAGACAGTGTCTTGCTTTGTAGTTCAGGCTGGCCCTGAGCTCACTATGGAGCCCAGGCAAGCCTCAAACTCAGTAATCCTCCTGTCTCTGCCTCCCTAGCAAAGGATTTTTGATTCTCTCTTTTTTTTTTTTGAGACAGGGTCTCACTTTGTAGTTCAGGCTGGCCCTGAGCTCACTATGTAGCCCAGGCAAGCCTCGAACTCAGCAATCCTCTTGTCTCTGCCTCCGGAGTGCTGGGATGACAGGCTGAGCCACCACGCCCGGCATTGTGGTATGCGGTATTGATTGTTGGTGGGCGTGAGTCTCCACACCCAGCATTATATGTGGTTACCAGGGATCGAACTCAGGACCTTGTGCTTGCTAGGCAGGCGCCAGAACCACTGAGCTAACCATCTCTTTTTTGATAACTGGCTGCTTTGCCCAGGAAAGCAAAGGTTAAATAAACAGAGACTTAGATTTCCTGAAATGGTGGGCTTTGGTCAAGATAATGGTACTCCTGTCCTGAATGTACTAGGTAGATTCTTGGTCAGAGTAGGAAAGGCAGTTATCACCTTGTTTCCGTGCTGGATTCCTACAATTTGTGTATAGGCAAAACTAGACCATTTACCTTTATTAATCATTGTAATTTCTGTACAGAAATTGGTTGGAGAGGGCTTTTGTATATATTTCTCTTTATGTGGTGCTCAGGAAATCTCAATAGTTCTCTTTTATTTTATGAAAAAATAGAACAAAATTTCATAAAATAAGAGCATAATAATAGTACACTATGTATCGTTTTTAAAGTAGTTGCATCAAAAAATTGATTCTCTTGTACAAAGAGAATAAAAATAATAGCACAAAACTTCCTTTTCAATGAACTGAGAAACTATTAGCATAAATGAAAAAAATTAGCATGTATATTAAAATATTTTTGAAACAGTGAAACAAATAACTTGGGGAATTATTTGAACTTCTTCCTACTTCCTATTTATCTATCTTCTATTTTGTTTTTTATTTGTAATTTCTTAGGTAAGAGAAATCATGCAATTTTAAGCCTATGAATCTGGGTTGTTTCACTTAACAAGTAGTTCTCCATTGTGTAAAAATATCACATTTTCCTTATCCATTCACTCTGTGTGTGTGTGTGTGTGTGTGTGGTACTGGGGTGGAACTTGGGCTTTTGTGCTTACAAGGTAGGTGTGGTACCACTTGAGCTAAATTCCCGGCACCTCAGTTCATTTGTTGATGGACACATACTCTGTTTCCAGGGTCTAGCTATCACAAATTGGACAGCTGTAAGCACAGATATGCATGTGTCCCTGTAAAATGATGACTTTTAACTCTTCTGGGAAATACCAGTGCTTCTTGTTACAGTTTTTCTTTCTTTATATATGCTCAGTGGAAACTGTGTTTATTTTGATTGGTAGAAGTGGGAACAACCTCTGTGCTTACAAAGAAATCTTATTTTTTCCCCTGAACACTAGTCATAGTGTTTTTTTTTTAAATTCCTTTATTCTGGTTCAGGCTGTGATGGGAGGAATAAATAATAAACCACACAGAATCGGAGCAAGGCCTGCTTCTTTTTCTGTGTGTCACATTTTAGATGCTAAATAACTGATGAATGTGAATATGTATTTTCTTGTTAAAGTATGATAGGGAAAGTGTGGCACAGACCATGATGTAGAAACTCTGTTCTCTTTGCTTGTTAGAAGTCTGTGTTTATAGAGAAGTGAGACTTCCCTCTAGAGAGGAATTTCACCATGTTGCTAATCTTTCCTTTCAGTGACAGGTTGGAGGAGATGGGGGACATTACACTTTCGCTCTTTCTTTTCCATCCCAGGGATACTACCGAGCTGGTTATTCCTTGCTGCGATTACTCCAGCCTTATGAAGCTGCTCGCATGTTTTTTGAGGGCCTGCGACTTCTGCAGAGCAGCCAGGACCAAGCCCAGATTCCTAATTTCCTTGTTGGGATCTTCACCACGATGAGCAGTAAGTTGAACTGGGCGAAAGTTTTTCCTTTTTCATAGTCCTTATTATTTAACTTCATTGGTATGCTTCCTGGGAAGTAATTCCGGGATGTGTCTTTGGAATGTATGTAGGTTGAATGGAAAGTATTTTGGAATTTAAGATGTTCATACCTTTATAAAAACAATGAGATCCAGGCCGGAGATTTAGCTCAGTGGTTCTGGTGCCTGCCTTGCAAGCGCAAGGTCCTGGGTTCGATCCTGGTAACCACATAGAATGCTGGGCATGGTGACTCACGCCCACCAGCCATCAATACCACATACCACAGTGCTGGGCGTGGTGGCTCACGCCTGTAATCCCAGCACTCAGGAGGCAGAGACAGGAGAATTGTTGAGTTCGCGGCAGCTTGCCTGGGCTACCTACACAGTGAGCGCAGGGCCAGCCTGAACTACAAAGTGAGACCCTGTCTCAAAAAAAAAAAAAAAAAAACAATGAGATCCTAGTGCACAAATGACTTAACTCCATAAATTTTCTGTTTTGCTATTTATGGAGATTTTCCTACTTACATTTATCTTATATGATTTTTACTATTTTTTTTTCTTGATGTCTGTGATTTTACCCTGTATTCTTCTGCACCAGCAATCAGTACCACATACCACAATGTCAGGGGTGGTGGTTCACCCCTGTAATCCCAGAATTTGGGAGGCAGAAGCTGGAGGATTACTGAGTTCGAGGCTTGCCTGGGCTACATAGTGAGCTCAGGGCCAGCCTGAACTATAAAGTGAAACCCTGTTTCAAAAAAAAAAAAAAATTCTTTTTTTGTCTTCCTATATCACAACACATACATTTCCTATCTGATATACTAACATTTCTCCCTTTTTCGTTTTTTTTTTTTTTTAGATCTTCTGGCACTTTCTTCTTATTTAGTCTCATTGTCTCAAATGTGTTAATTTGTGAAACATCACTGAGTTCTAGAGAAGTATAAAAATTACAACTAAATGTACTTATGATAAGAAGTTTTATAGATTGTATGTGTAGCACACAATTACAGGTTATTTTCATAAATGCCATGAATTAGTAAAGAAAATAGCCAGAACATACATTTAGATTTCACTAGAAACAAATGTCAAAGGCAAATACAAAGTACAAATAAAACTGTATGCCAAAAATAGTCAAAAATATCTTTGTACTTCTTGTTCTAATATGTTATGAACATAATCTGTAAGGGCTAATAAAGGACCCTATGAAAGCCGAGAATGGGTGGGGAGCATCATAGCTGTAAGGCTCCTTGCCTGGTACAGCTGTGGTTTCAACAAGGACCGACACACTCAGCCTTGGACAGACCCACAGGAGAGCCTTATGCGTGCTTGGACCAGGTCACTGTTCTGATGATCCGGTCTGTCAGATGGCTTTGTAAGCAGCTCAGATTTGGAAATTCAGAAACTTGTAAAACACAATGTTATCTACCTCTTGTCAGTGATGCTACAATCTTAAACCATGTAAATATCTAGGCACTGTTTTCAAATATTGTTCCATCAAATTTAAATTGCCCTGATTGAGAATGTGGCATTAATTTGTGTTCTGCTACTGAGAGAAAGCACTGATTATGAGATATATCTCTGTTTCAAAAATATTGAAATGTGAAAAATGGCACATGTTAGAAGATGGTCTAAGGCTCTCAGAAGAATGATTGCTGATTGTTATTTCACATGTTATCAGTTTAACTAAATGTTCTCATTGCTACTGTGAGGAAGCAATGTCTGTGGTCTGTGGTTGGAACCTTACAGACTTTGACAAATTTGGTGCATAGAGGAGGTCAGCACAGTAACGGCCAGCAGGAATGGATTAAAGACAGGCATAGCCCTGGCCCAGACAGAGAAGTTTAAAAAAATCTTCAAGCAGTCACCAATGAGTCACAGCAACCTTTTGTTCATAGGGGCCAGTTTGTCCCTATGTTTCCTTCTAATGGTTTCTAGGATGCTATTGTGAAAGGTATTGTTTTCCTAATTTCTTTCCCAGTCGCTTCATTATTGGTGTAGAAAAATGCTATTGATTTTTCTGTGTGGATTTTATATCCTTCTACCTTGCTGAATTTGGTTATTCTGGTCTTTTGGTGAAATGTACTTCAGTCAATTATAAGAGACTTTGTATTTTACAACTATCTTTCTGATACCTTTAAGTTACCATTGTCTGTATGTCATCCAAATTGACCCGAGAACAGTTTTGTAGATGCTCTAGTCTTCTTTCACATTGACATTTCCAAACTATGTCCCTTTCCTTTCAGGTGACTCCATTGTTTTGCAGAGTTTTTTGCCCTGCTTTGATCATATTTTTACTACTGGCTTTCCAACAGAAGTATGGCAGTCTGTAATAGAGAAGTTGGCAAAGAAAGGATTATGGCATGTAAGTAAAAGGACCTAGCTCTCTTTTGGAGAAAAGTTTCTTTTTTAAAAAAAATTGAATTTCTTGGTACATTTTAGGTATATATTATGATCACATTCATCACTGAGAATTTTTACCTGTACATGATATATCTTGTTATTTTTCCATTCCTTTACCCTCTCTTTAACCCTTCCTTTGATTAAGCAATTTCTGTTGCCACTGAGTGATTATAATGTATTATTTATTGGTCTTGATGCCAGCATAAATTTTTAAAGATGGAAAGTCACTGAAATATATGCATCGGTTAATTCCTATTGTTTTTAAGGTGGTAAAAATATTTAGCTTTCGGCAAGCTTACTCCTTGCTGCACCTCCGTTGTCATCACAGAAGTGTAAAGTCCCGATACTAATGGTAATGTGAAATGAGGAAAATTGATAATTGCATGTTCATTTTATATTCTTTTTATTCTGGATTTATTCCTTTTTATACCTGCTGGCCCAGGTCACCTAATCTGTACTACTCAAAAGACTTTCTGGAGTGACTGCTAACCAGTGAATAGCAGCTAAAAGGATAAAAGTTTCCTTGAACTCTAATTCTTCACTTATTGTTTTGGGGTGATCACTTCTCTTTTTAGCATCAAGTCCTCATTTGTACATTGTAACATGGTAGATTCCTACTAACTGATCTACCCTTGCAGTGTAAGATATTCACACGTAGGAGAGCTGTGGGTTCCCCTGCTGGAAAGGCAGCTTTGGTGCTCCACACTGATTTTCTTTTAGGGTTTTGCTGAGAATTAAGAATTAATGGAGCACTCATTACTCACTCCTGCATCGCATTTCCCTTTGAATATTTTCTGTTTTACAGTATCTATCATACATTCTGAGTAATGAAGGGTAAAGAAAAATGTGATGGTAATAAAAAAAAGGGAAACAAAGTTTATATATTTAGGGGGTGGGGGGTTGTGGGGTGGGTAGGGGAATGGGAAAAAAATGAGTATTAAATTGTGTCATACACTGGTACAAATTCCCAATATTGAGTGTGATCGTGATGTGTATATACAGTGTGCCAATAAAGATAAAAATTAATAAAAAAATTAATGGACCAGTGTATCTAATAATAATATCAGCTAATGGTTGCTGCAGTCTTACAAGGGGCCATGCAGTGAGCTAGGAAGTTTTATAATACCTTATGTATGCTAAATGCCCAGCGGTGGTAGTTTTTATTGATGACAGGTTACAAATACTCATGAGAATGGTCTGGCCAAGTCTGGGTGTTTGGTTAGAAAGGGCCAGCTGGGCTTTTAAAAGCTGGACACTTCAGAAAAGTCACCAAGAGGGCACCCTGTTAAGAACTCTGGATCCAGCCAGGTCAAATGAGGTTAGAATGAAAAATGCATCATATTTTGGCAAAGTCATGAATTCCATTGAAAATCTGGTAAAATCTGTGTTTGCATGCAGAGACATATACAATATATAATAAAGTATAATAATGTTTATTGAAACATTATTGAATAATGTTTATTTGAAACATTATTGAAACAATAAGTTTATTTGAAACACTGATATGCTGAACAATAGATTGAATTGTTTTTTCCCAGATGCAAAGGAGTTGTTGGGAAACCCCTAAAGTTATCTCTCCCCTCAATTTAAATGCCTTGGGAAGACATGCAGTGAAGATAAAGAGCGCAAACCAGGAATCAGAAATCAAGGGCTCTGTTGAAATACATTGGAGTCTTTCCTCTTTAGTTAAGATGTCTGAAAGAAGAGATCTATAAAGACATTTCTGGCTTTATTTTAAAAAGTTCTGACTACATTGCTAGGATAGATCTAGTACTAGGAAACTCTAGTCCTTACTGGCAATTTATAGCATGCAGGGAGGATTGTTCTCTCTCCCCAGTGTGGGGCAGACGTGGATAGAGTGTCATACTTTTGGTGGGGAGGAAAGAAATTGGAGCTTGGTAGCTTCTTCTAGATCATCACCTCACATCACACAAGAAGACGCAAAAATCCAGCTCACACAGGAGGTCCAACTCACCGCAGTGGGGCCAGGTAATTCTTCCATGCTGCAGACTGAGGCATCTTATTAAAACCAGGTCAGCAATTTGGAGCGTTAGAACTCTGAATGTATCATGTAGGGCTGAGTGTGGATGGTGGGTTTGTTTAATGTGAGCACCAAATTAAAAGCGGCTAGAAGTAAGACATGGCCACAGTCTCAGTTCCTGTGTTCCTAAGTCTGCTAGCAAGAGCATACATGAAGGAGGATGGAGCTGAGACTCTGTCTCTAGTCATGGTCACACTAGTGCATGGAATTCTTAGACCTGTTGGCATACCTGGGTGATCTCAGAAGGGTCCCCTCTAGATGTGCAGTGTGACTTAGGAAAAGTTGCTTAACTTTTCCAGTGACTTGATGATAGAGTCGGTGACTTAAAAACCAGCCCTCTGAAAATAAAGCCCTGACTTGTAGCATTTGCCAATTTCCGCGGTGTACAGACTTTGATCATGACCAGTTTCCAGCTATCACTGTGACCCATGGGACCTGAAACTGGGAAGAAGTATGCACAACCAGCTCACTAGCTGACAGGAACTGGTTCTAGCACATCATTTAATACATTCTAATGGGCCCAATATCTGTAGCTGATGAAACACTGATGTGGTGAAGAATAGATTTGGATGGGATATTTCTAAAAGGTTTGAGTCGTGTGGCTTTGCTGTGCTTTAATAACTTCGCAGGGAATTGGCTTTTTGCCCAGTGGCAAACGTGTTCTCGGCAGTGCTGCTTACTGTCCACTGCTTCTTTCCTCGACAGGCTTTGAGGAATGTATACAGGCTTAGCTCTCAGCAAAATCAGGAAGTCTGCTAGACGGAGAGATTTTGGTTATTGTAGTTCAGGCAGAAAATCTTGGGAAACAGCTTGAAATAAGAGACAAAAGTAGAGAATTTTTTTGTTTTTCATTTAAGGCTTAAATTAACCATTTTGCACTAATAGCCTGTGGGGAGAACATTATTATTCCAGCCTTTTCTTTTTCTTCTTTCCTGTCAGTCATTTCTACTCTTGTCAACAAAGAAAGACCGCCTACCAGAAGATATCCACGTTCCTGATTTGTCACTGAAAAGTCTCTTTCAGGTAAGGTGGCTCCCCGCCCCCCCCCCCGCCCCGAGCTGGGTCTCACTTTGTAGTTGCTGGCCCTGAGCTCACTACATAGCCCAGGCAAGCCTTGAACTCAGCAATCCTCCTGGTTCCGCCTCCTGAGTGCTGGGATTACAGATGTGAGCCACCACGCATGGCAAAGGTGGCTTTTTGAAAGTGCTGGTTTCAAATTTGTGCACTTCAGCCTTGTATTTGGGAGCTCCCCTTTAGTTACCTCATCACAGACTTGATATGTGCAACAGTCTTAGGTTTGAGCCACAGCTAATCCAGTATATACCGATTTCAAACTTGAATAGGAGAAGGAATTTGAAGTTTTGTATTAAAGTTGTGATGCTCATAATTTTTCCGGCGTGTCTTCTTTTCTTTCAGAAGTATGTCTTCATTGGGCTTTATGAGAAAATGGAACAGGTGCCCAAGTTGGTCCAATGGCTTCTCTCCATTGGTGCGAGTATAGAGACTATTGGGCCATACCCGCTTCATGCCCTCATGCAGCTCTGTATTCAAGCAGGTGAGTACACAAGTGAAACGAGAAGTTAGCCACGTGATTGTAGACTATCCACATAACTTGAATTTTCTAATGAATGAAAGCAACAGGGAAATAGCATCATTTTTATTTCTCCTGGCACCCAATAGCTACAAGAGGTTCAAATGAAAGGATTTTGTGTTCCTAGACAGCGGGGTAGCAGGTGGGAGCCCTGGGACCCGAGGAGGGGACTTTGGATAGACAGCTGATGCTGGGCAGCACTCCTAGGAGGGCTGCGGTCTCCCTCTGCTAACCGAAGCAGCTTTTGGTGGTTCTCTTCCCTCTACATTCATGCTCTCTCCAGCCCAGAGGGCCAACTGCTGTGTTTTGAGATTTGGCTGGGAAATCCTAAGGGAAACATGGGCCATTACTGACATAGTTTAGTTGTAATTCTTTTAAGAACTGCTCTTTTCATAAAATGGTTTCTTTTTAAAGCTTTGCCATCTGGTTATAGGATCTAAATTTTAGTATATGTGCTGCCGAAGCGAGCACAAATTTTAAACTGTCTTATTCTGTCATTGACACACATGTGCTGTCATCTTCAGAAAGAATCTTGTTTTCCTTGCCAAGTATGTGAGGCATCGATACTGGGCATTTACTCATACCATTTTGGAGCCAGAGGGTTATTCAGGTTGCCTCTTCTAGGTTGTGTCTTCCTCAGGAATGGGGGTGTTGGGATGGCCGCTGGCGCTGACTCTAGCTGAAACCATTTCCTTGCTCAGCTCATCCCCATACCCTGTCTGCCTTCTCTCACTTTCCTTTCCCTGACATCCCTGTTGTCCACAATAATCACATGTATAAGAATCCTTTTCACAGACTTCTAGAAAGTCTGACCCAAGATTATTGTGAAGAGTTTCTATAATTTGCTTTTCAGTTTACAACACCATTGTCTCCTCACACTTGTTTGTCCGGGAGTAAAAGTGTATGTTGGGCTTTTCATTTGCTCACCTTAGCTTGGCACACATTAATTTGCTTTGCTGATTTTATGTAGGTATAAACCTGGAACTCATTTGAATTTCCTGCAGGGGAAAACCAGCTTTTCAGGTGGTTAATGGAACATGAGCCCGAGTGGAGAAGCCGCATCAATCAGAGGGATGAAGATGGCTGCACTGTCTTGCACGTCGTGGCTGCCCACTCCCCCGGATACCTCATCAAGCGTAAGCAGCAACACCATGCAGGAGGGTGTGATGTGACTTTGTGATGTGACTCTACAAACAGTACCACTACCGTTTACTGGTTCTACCTTGTGATAGGCTCACAGGGCTAAACTTTCTCCTCAGTTAAGCACAACTGGGAGAACAGGCTGTATGTAGAAGGAGGTGGGGTGAGAGAAGGAAGAATTGCTGGGCTTGTGGGCTCTTTTGGCTTTCTGAGGCTTCTGAGGGGGTTGTATGACCAAAAGACATGGGTTTCTGGCTGATTTGTTCTCTCCTGCATCACATGTTATAAAGTGCTTTATTTTATGTGGAATCTGTGTAACTGCCTGAGATAAATTTGAACCAGAAAACAGACATGGGTCTACCTTCATGGTACATATAATTACATGTACATATAAGTACATGTAGTGTACTCCCTCATACCACTAAAGTCAGGTGGAAAGGAATGGCTTGTCTTTCTTGGTTAGTCAAGCTAGAAGTTTGTTATTTTTATTTCTTCAAAAATATCTCTTTGGGCCGGGGATTTAGCTCAGTGGTTCAGATGTTTGGCTTGCAAGCGCAAAGTCCTGAGTTCAGTTTCCAGTAACCACATATCACAATGCCGGGTGTGGTAACTCACACCCACCAGCAGTCAGTACCACACACCTCAGTGCCAGGTGTTGTGGCTCATTGCTGTAATCCCAGCACTTGCGAGGCAGAGCCAGGAGGGTTGCAGTGAGTTCAAGGTTAACCTGGGCTACATAGTGAGCTCAGGGCCAGTCTGAACTACAGAGCGAGAACCTGCCTCAAAAAAAAAAACAAAACAGAAAAACCCCAAAACAAAAACAAACAAAAAAACCTTTCTTCATTGAGCTTTTGAATTGATTACCCTCTGTTTCACCTATTTCTGCTCATTGCTATTTCTTCTGCTTATTTTTATATTAGGTTTGTTCTTGCTTTTCTAATTTTTTGAGTTATCAGTTTTTTTTTTACTTGAAATCCATCTTTTATTTTGTGGTGTAGACAATAATTATGATAAAATTCTTTCTTCATACTGCTTTCATTGTTTGACTTTTTTTTCAGTACTGGGGATCAAACTCTGGCCCTTATGCGTCCAAGGTTGGTGCAGTACCACTTGAGCTAAATCCCCAGCCCCCATATTGTTTGCCATGTTTTTGCATGTCGTATTTTCATTTTCACTTGTTTCAATAGATTTTGTAATTTTTCTTTTGATTTTGATCTGTTATTTAAGTGAATTAAATATATACAATAGCTAAGTTATAGGATCAACATAGGTGTTTCTCAACATATGAACAAAGAAAATATATATGTATATAATGGAGTACTATGCAGACATAAAGAATGATATGAGATTTATAGGAAAACGTATAGAATTAGAAGTCATAATGTTAAAATAAGCCAGACTGAAAAAGAAAAATATATCATGTTTTAGTCTCATATGTGGAACCTTAAAAAATACATGGAGAGATAATATTAAAGTACAAGAGACATTCTTAGAGCAGAGGAAGGGAATGTAAGGGGAAGCTGGGTGGGTGAGGTTAATAGGGGATGGAGATTCAAAAGATGTTGCATACATCTGCCTAAATGAAATCCATTTATCTGTGTGCTAATAAAAAAGGAGAGGAAATTGTTTAATTTTTATGTATTTGTATACTTTCTAGAGTTTCTCTTTTTTTGTGATATTGGGAAACAAATCCAGGACCTCATGCATGCTTGGCAAGCACTCTAACATTGAGCTACCATCCTACCCCTCCTGTTACTGATTTCTAGTTTTGTTTCATTTTGGTTAGAGAAGACACATGCTATGATTTTATATTTTTTAAATTGTTGAGACTTGTGCCTAATGGTTAACATTCCATGGGCAGAAAAGAATGTGTATTCTGGAGATGTTGAATGAAATGTGCTGTAACTATGTTAGGTTCAGTTGGTCTCTAGTATATTTTAACTCTGATGTTTCTTGGCTGATTTTTTTTGTGTAGATGATTTGTCTGTTGTTGGAAATGCAGTGTTGAAGTCCCCATCTAATATTGTATTTCTATCCTTTTGGACCCATAATACAAACATTTGCTCTCCTATTGATGTTTGACAGTCAAAGTTTAGAGTATTTCTTAATAAATATGAAACCTTTTCAACTTTCTGAAAGTTGAGAAAATAAACATAAAGTGAAGAGAGAGCATGTTCTTCATGTTAATATGAGTGTTCCAGAAGGAAAAGAGAAGGAAATGGTGTAGAAACATTTATTCAACACAGTAATTTCAGAAGGCTTTTCAGATCTTGAGAAAAGATAAGTTCCAGGTCCAATAAGCTCAAAGGAACCCCAAATACCAAAAAACAAAAGCACAAATGAAAATCCTTTTTGAAACAAATTATAATCAAGCTGTCAAAATACAAGACAAAGAAGTAATCCCCATTTGACTAACAGCAAATTTATCAACAGAAATTTTATAGACCTGAACAGAATGAGATGATACAAAGTTATGAAAGAAAAAGAACTCTGGCTGTGTTAGCATTTCATCACTGTGACAAAATAACTGAGAAAAGCAACTGAAAGGAGGATAATTATGTCTTTTTTACATGAAGAGTAATATTGTATAAATATTCTTTGACACTTTGCTTTTATTTGATTAACAGTATATCCTAAGATCTCTTCGTATAAATTCATAGGCATAAGTAGAATTTGTTAGGTATTATCAAGTTTTCTCATAGGAAAATTATATCAACTTCATTACCACAACTGGTATATGAATGTTTCTGTCTCCACAGACTTACCAACAGAATTTGTGCTTATATGAAATATTTTTTCTGTTCTGTTAGATAAGAACTGTTATATTAGTGTTATTTTATCTATCTCAGTAGTTATATGTGAGTTTGAGTTTTTTTTTTTTTTTTGAGACAGGGTCTCCCTTTTTAATTCAGGCTGGCTCTGAGCTCACTATGTAGCCCAGGCAAGCCTGGAACTCAGCAATCCTCCTGTCTCTGCCTCCCGAGTGCTGGGATTACAGGCGTGAACCACCACGCCTGGCTCTGTGGTATGTGGTATTGATTGCTCGTGGGCGTGAGTCTCCACGCCCAGCATTGTATGTGGTTACCGGGGATCGAACTCAGGACCTTGCACTTGCGAGGCAGGCACCGGAACCACTGAGCTAACCCTCCGGCCAAGTTTGAGCTTTTTTTACATTAAGAATCATTTTTATATCTTTTCTGTGAAAAAGATAACAAAAAACAGTTATCTTCCATTTTTATTTTGTCCTTTTTTCTCAGTTTTAAGGATTTCTTTTGTTCATTGTCATTCTCAGCCAAAGAGAGTAGTTTCTTTTCATATGTCAGTAAAATTCCAACTAGTATATTTAATTGACATGACTGGTCACGTCTTCAATAGAACCACTCAGAAGGATGGAATGACCTCATTGGCTATGTCCTGGTCACGTGTTAACCTTCCAAGTGGGTGATGGGACAGAGAGTGCTCGGGCCAGTGTGGGAGCAATGGTAAGAGATGGAGTGACAGACGTGTATATGTAAGTTGTACTTTCATAAGGTCAGGTAGTCCAAGAATGGGAAAAGGTACTTTTGTGAAGGGAAAGTGGATGGTTGTTTTCAGAAAAGAAGGGAAATGAATACCCCTTTGCCTCCCCTTCCACTGCTTCAGCCCCCGCTCCCGTGGCCCCCACTAGCACCCTTGCAAACCCCTCCCCTCTGCGACCCACCTCAGCCAGCCCCGCCCCTTCCTCCCCCTCAGCCTCC
>PVIC010032142.1:0-20884 GCA_004025085.1 Thryonomys swinderianus
GAGTGCTGGGATTACAGGCGTGAGCCACCACGCCCGGCACTGTGGTATGCGGTATTGATTGCTGGTGGGCATGAGTCTCCACACCCAGCATTGTATGTGGTTACCAGGGATTGAACTCAGGACCTTGCACTTGCGAGGCAGGCACTGGAACCACTGAGCTAACCCTCCGGCCCTCATCTCAGATTTTCAATTTCTTCACCTATACAAAAGGTGATATTAATTCATTTTACATAATAATAGAGTACTTAAAACTATGCCAGAAAAATTGTGTGTGCCATGTTACTATTAGTTTTTTATTATTTCCATTTGAGCTTATCTGGATTTGGTATGCCAGTACCCTGAGAGGACTTGGAGAAAGAATATTTTTATTCCTCAGGATAATATGGACAGCCCAGAATATAATCAGAGTGAAAAGAGGCACTTCAGAAATAGACTTTTCCTTTAAAGTGTGAGAAGGTAATTGGGTTGGGTTGGGTCTGTCATTTGCTTTTCACTTCATAGGAATGAAGCAAAGCCCAGGTTATGAATTGCTTAGGAAAAGTGCCTATGCTGAGAGTCCCAGGGGGTTTTGTTACAGCTAGTGGACACCGTCGGCTGAAGATTATGAAATAGACAGCAGTGGTTCTCTATTCTTGTCTACACTCCCTATTGACCTTGGCGTCTTCAGAACTGGCTTGGCAAAGTCTGTGACAGTAGCCACATGTATAGAATACATCTTGAAATAATGGACAACATGGTAATTTCTAAGGTCTAGAACCACTAAAATGTAGTGACTTCAGCCAAAGCAAAGTTTTGGGTTTCTGAAATGGTTCCTCCTATGCACATTCCATAGCTGAGTTTTCAGAGTATCTTCTCAACCAGCTGCATCGGTAAGGGGTTATGAACATCTGTACCCAGGCCCTTGGGATTTCTAGAAATGATCTGTAAACGACTGAATTACTCTAGGGAAATCTTCCCACAGTCAGGTACAATTCCCTCTTAGGGTTACTCTGTCTTGTTGCCAGGATACTAACTAGGCTGATTTGAGAATGTGATGATCAAGGGATAAAGAGAGAAAACAAAGGGAATAAACAAAGGGATAAAGAGGGAACAGTGGTAGCAGAAATGTATTTACTACTATCTGAGGCCCTTGTTTTGGGTAACGGAAGATGGATATAATGTTCGATCTGCCAGATTATGAATAAGGACATTAGATTTAAGGGGTCTTGTAATGGGAAGAAAGATAATTAACATTTAGGAAAATGGTCATAGGGTGAATAATGAAGTAGATGGCCAAAGATAATATAGTTTTTACATGCAAAGGCATAGGTAATGTGGATTTTTAAAAGCAAAGTTTGAGACTTTAAACATAATAGCAAACCTGCTACTGAGTGAGCAGCTTCCGTACATTATATCTCATTTCCTCCTCACAGAAACTTGTACAGCAGATATTAATATTATCTCCAATTGCAGAGGGGACAATGGGGGCTTAAAAAGTTCAATTAACTTACCTGAAGTTGCATGTTAGGTCTAGACCTAGGAATAACATTCAAGCCAGTATCACTTAAGCCTTATAGCACTACTGTGAGACAGCCACTATGGTTATCTGATCCTTATAGAGAAGGAAATAGATATACGGAAGTTAATAACAGTACCTATTCAATAACAGTAGCCAGTGTTTCTATCTATTACACCTAAATGGAAGCTACATTATGAGAGGCAAAGGAAATTTCTAATGTAGAAATTTTTTAGAAATGAGAATGAATGCATTATTCAGAATTCAAGGTGTAAATCACAAGTAACATGGATAGGTGGTAACACATGGGTTTGATAGGGCTACACATAGGATTTTATGTAGTTTCCTAATCACTGAATGAGCTCTGTTGTCCAACTGGGCTCTAGGGTGGATTTTAACATTCCACACCATCTTCTAAAAAAGTAGATTGATTTGGATGGTTAGTGAATATCAGCTGTAGGATCATATCCAGAGTTTAAGTTATAGCTTTGCCCATAATCACGAACAAAATGATAGCCAATGAGAGTTCATCAGACATTCACTTTGTAAGTTGCTCAATGTGATCCAACTACTCCCATCTTATCTATGGCGACTGTCAACTTCTGCTTCAACCCAGATGGACTTTTTGACCTCCATTTTTTGAATTCTACAAGTTTATAGTTGTCTATATGTCCAATGCCTAGGAAAATGTTTGGTTCATAGTGAACACTCAAAAACATATTTGTTGAATGAGGAGAGGTCATTGGTATAAATAAAAGAAAAGGGATACCAGGCACAGATGGAGTTTACCTTAGCTATAAGAAATGATAGCTCTTGTATTATAGCAGAAGAAAAGGAGGATCATACTCAAATTAACAGTTAAATGAGGGTGACCATGTGCCAGCCATCATTTTAAGAACTTCAGATATGTAAATGCATTATATTTTATGACTGTTCAGTATTTCTATTATCCCCATTTTTTTTTGAGATAGGGTCTCATTTTGTAGTTCAGGCTGGCCCTGAGGTCACTGTGTAGCCCAGGCAAGCCTCAAACTCAGCAATCCTCCTCCCTCTGCCTCGTGAGTGCTACCATGGCTGGCATTTATTATCTCTTTTTTTTTTTTTTTTTTTTTTTTGCTTTTTGGAGACAGGGTCTTGCTTTGTAGTTCAGGCTGGCCCTGAGCTCACTATGGTGTCCAGGCAAGCCGCCGCAAACTCAGCAATCCTCCTGTCTCTGCCTCCCGAGTGCTGGGATTACAGGCGTGAGCCACCACGCCCAGCATTATATGTGGTAACCGGGGATCGAACTCAGGTCCTTACGCTTGCGAGGCAGGCGCCGGCACCACTGAGCTAACCCTCCGGCCCTATTATCTCTATTTTATAAAAAATAAAAATAGAAAAACTGTGTGATTTAACAAAATATCCACAACTGTTAGGTGATAGAGCTGGCTGTTAACTAAAAAAGATACATATGGGTATAAGTGGATTTTATGTTTGTAATCATGAAGAGGCATGCGTTTATGGCTAATAGTTCAACATTTTTATGTCATCTATAGAGAGAGGGAAAAGAATGGAGTCAAGGGATAGAGGTTAGAGAAGAATGGAAGTCATTTGAATTAGCTCATTGAAAGTGAGACACGGAAGTAATTAAAGCCATGTATTAAGATTGCAGGTGATAGTGGGAAAAGTGTATGAAGTTGGTGGTCATGAACACATGGCCCCAGTATCAATCTTGTATTACTTCATCTAGCAGTTGTGAGTATTCTAATACAGGCATGGTGAAATTGGACAACAGAATTCATCCAGATTTTGTCAGATGGGTGAAACCAAATAACAGAGACAAAGGAATTTAGGGTGTTAACAAGATTTATTAAAAGAATAAGTGCAGGGGACTAAATTGAATAATAAAACAAGATAAAGAAAAACGAATGGGTATATTGGGAAAAAATGAAGTGAATGGGCTAGGAACTTCAAGGAATAAAAGCAGGTTTGAAATAAAAATCTTTGAAAATGTGAAGTGGAAAAGGAAGAGGTTATAGACAGAAAACAGACTCAAGGATCTTAGAGATAAACCTCATGGATTCAACTGTTCACAAATTTGGAAGAACCATCTAAGTAGACACTAATGTCATCAAGAATGATGACAGCACTTGGGTTGGGGAGAAAAATGTCAAAGTCTGATAAATGAAAGCATTGTTCACAGATGTAGAGGGAAGGAGGTTAGTGTAGTCAGATGACAAAAGCCAAAATGAAGGTGTACAAGAGTAAATATGACTAGAAATAGCAGTGGGGATCAGTAATCGTACTTGAGAAATTTCCTGTCAAATGTGAGAAAATCATCAGCCACTGTTTCAGAGTGCTGCCGGGGAAACTATGTTCACGGTTTATACTATATATCTAAGAGCTTTCCTCCTTGTTCTTCCCTACCCTGATCATTTTCATTCTATTGATTGGGGATGTGAGGTGTGTGTGTGTGTGTGTGTGTGTGTGTGTGTGTGTGTGTGTGTGTGTGTGTGAGATCTTTTCCTGCTGGATTGTTCCATGAATTAATGTCATGAATTTTGCCTCTTGTCAGTTATCCAGTGAAGTTTACTTTTTCTGAGAGTAATGTTGTTACTCTTGCTTGATTTGGGGCTCAGGCACATGAAATAGTGTTTTTCATTCTTTGATTTTTAGTCTATGAATATTTTTTTGGTTTAGATATGTTTCTTGGGTGAAACAGAATGTTGGAGTGTGTATTTTGATCCAGTTTTCCATCCATGTCATTTGGGGAGTTAAGGCCATTAACACTGAGAGGTATGACTGAAAGTTATTGATTTATTCTCCTCATTATGTTCTTTCCTGTTGAAGACTCCAATTCCTGATGTATTCATTCCATCTGCCAACTTTGTTGGCTTCATTGCCTGCCTAGGATATTCTTGAGTATTTTTTGGAGAGCTGGTTTTGTGCTTACATATCTCTTAAGTTATTCTTTTTCATGGACTGTCCTTATTTCTCCATCTACTTTGAAAGGAAATTTTGCAGGGTAGATTCACGTGGATCAAAGTTGCTTAATTTTATGGCTTGGAAAACTTCAGTCTCTTCTGGCCTTTGAATTTTGTGTTGAATAGTATGTTGCAATCATAATTGGTTTACCTTCATATATAGTTTTGTCTTCTTTTTCTAGTACCTTGTTAAAATTCTGTCTTTTAGTGGGACATCTGGGTTTTGACTAAGATGTGTCTTGGGGAGCTTCTGTTTTCCTATTTAGTTAGTATTCTGTAAGACTTGCTGATGTGTATATTGAAATCCTTCTTCATACTTTGAGATTTTTCTATTAATTGTATTCTTTCTTATTCCATGTGTTCTGTCTTCTTGTATCATCTGGTAACTTTTGGATGACTTCCTTTTGCCTGTATTGTTTTGAAAACTTCTCTGGGTAGTTCATCACATTTAAACATTTTATCCACAACTTCAGAGATGCTATTTTCACATTGGTCATTTCTGCAATTTATGAATTTTCTATAATTTTCTAGTACTTCTGAAACCTTTTCAGGGAGTCTATAATTTTGGTAGATTTGTCATTTATATTTTGAAACATTTTGGTCAGGTTTTCCAGTGTTTTATTTTATTTGGCTGTAGCATACTGGAAAGTTTATATGGTAGTACCATGAACTTTTTTGGTCAGGTCTTCTTTGAACTCACTGTTTCTTTATCTAATTGTTAACCAAGTCATAATCCTCTGCTACCTGGTGTTTTCTTTTCTCTCAGTTGGTGTCCCTTAGATCTTCCTTAGGAGAGTTATGAGATCTTTAGGGATTTTTGTCTTATTTTTTCATGTGTACCTATAGGAAAACATGTGTGTATATATATATATATATGTACATGTATGTATATGTGTGTTTTGTGCTGGAGATTGAGGTCAGGTAAAGAGAGACTGTAGTTGATATAAAGATCTTTCTAATTGTATTCTGTCTTCCAGTTATGTGTTCATGACCTTATTTCCCAGAAGATAGTGTCAACACTTCAGCTATTTAAATTGTTTGGATCTTTTCACTGTGCTGAGGAAGAACTACTAGTGGTTATAACCATATAAACAGATACAATTTAACCTCACTTTTATGTGATAAATCTTGAATTTTCACACATACCCTGTATCAGTGTCCTTTAAAACCTATACAGCATTGTTATTAGCATTTAGTTTATGATGTTGAAGGAGAAGGGAAGGGAGAGATGATGTACAGATGGGTGAAAGAGGGGTGTATGTCTGCAGAAGGAGAGATAGGAGAAATGATTACAGGTAAAATTAGATAGTGGGTCAGACTTGCCTGTAAGTCTTTTATAGTTGGAGTAATGGATTACTGTGGAAGGATTTACGAAGTCATTTGTGGGAGTAGAGTCGGATGGAGGAGGAGTTAGCTGTAATTCTGGCTTGAGGAAAGCTGCAAAATTGTCAGAACCTATTAATACATTGTACACCTATAAGATGAAAAAGAGGTACAGGAAAACAAAGGGCTTGTAGAACAAGGAGGAATCAAAATAGAATATAGAGAACAGAAGGTTAAGAAAAGAGAAGAAAGGCTGAAAGAGAGCAGAATATAGAAAAAACTTGAAAAAATTTAAAAGTAGATGGAATGAAAAAGAAAATAGTATTGATACAGAAGATAGAAGGTACTAAGAAGAGGAATGAGAAAAGAACAACTACCTCAAAGTAAAAAAGGAAAGAAAGAAGTAAGGAAAGAAAAAAGAAAGGAAAGGAAGAAAAGAACATCAAAAACCAAAAACTCCTATGAGAATCCAGATCAAGCACTTCAAGGCAATGTATATACAAGTCCCACATGTGTGTTATGCCATAAACTTGAGTATCCACACACCTCCCTCTTACCTTACGTGTGATCTGTTCTATGTAGCCAAACCAATTTCCTCTCTGTGGTGAAGCCTGTTTTGTTTTTTTTTGACACTACCTTGTTAATGCAGAGTGTGTTTTAGGCATGATTAACTGTAGTCTTTTGCTTCTGTTCTGTGATTTAACCATCTTGCCTGAGAATTGTCCTTCCCAACCCAAAAATGGAATCTGGAGCAGTTTGCTTTAAAGGATGGTGCCCCAAACATGTTAATCGCTGCTCAGAATTTCCGGCTAACTCAGACTGTTCTAGTCATTGTGGTAGTCACAGGGGCGATGTTACTCTGAACCAATTGATCAGTCACCCCCTTGACTGGGGACGTGGTCCATGGTGGGATCTGTGGGCACATTCAGCAGGTAACACTTGGCTGTGTTATCCCCTGTGCCTGAGGTAGGGAGAGCTTTCCCTGCCCGAGGTGTGCGCTACAGTGGATGCTGCAGGGAGGCAGTGTTTCCCAGGCTTGGGTGCGGTGATGGTGAGAGGACCGGATGCAAGCAGAGTCTGCCCTGGAGTCCATCCTCTGACAGTTTATTTGTTGCTTCTGGTATTTGGTACATGCTCATGACAGCTGCTGTTTTGGAAAACAGAGTGGGGCTGTGAGGAATGTCCACAACTGTGGCTTCCCCTTTTGAATGATTGGGTATTTCCTCGGTTCAGAGTCCCTGTGTTTTCAGAGTACCTCTGACAGGACGCCTCTTCTCATCAGCTATGTGAGATCTCCCCAACGATCATTTTGAAGAGAAAGAATCCAACTGAGATGATGACTTCTGCTTTGTTAGGAAGCATCTTCTCAGATTCTTTCTGGCACATCTCTTTGGAACTCCAGTGAGGACAGGTTTAGAAGGAAGTTTACAAAGCTTAACTGCCTTTGAAAGGCCTGGGAGGTGACTTCACAGCGCTTCAGAGACAGCCTGGCAATATCAGAGAGCTTCGCGGTAAGAGCTTTGTGGATGTCTAGGAGCAAAAATAAGACTTACCTGTATGCCTCACACAAACCAGTATTTTGCTGCCCTCAGTGCAAGTGCTATGAGAAACTGGCATGTTATTTCTTAGTTCAGTGGCAGGAAATAAAATGAAATCTTCTTACACTTGGAAAGGCTATTATTATTCCTCTCCTTCCAGGTTGATGGATCAGATGGGAGAGAGAGAAAGGGAGGGAGGGAGGGAGGAAGGAAAAGAGGGAGGGACGGAGGGAGGGAGGGATCACAAGTAATTTTAAGCAACAAACTTGGTCTGTTTAGCTGTGTTCAGATTAAACATTAAAATGCCTTGATTTGTGACTAGATCTCACTTGTTCCAATCTATACCACATTCAGGACTTTTATTTTTCTAGTACAGGACCTTGAGCTTGCCAGGTAGGTGGGGTACCACTGAGTTAAGTTACCAGCCATCATTCAGGATGCTCTAGCTTTATTAGTTCAAGAGGTTTCATCTAGGAAATGACAGTCTCACCTGGAAAGCTCAGAGGAGGAGTTGTGCTAACCACAACAAGCAGAAAGTCAGGGCACTAGGTCTTCAGTAGATCCTGGACTATTCCTAGGGAGTTTCTCTCCAAGTTTCTGGGTTAAATTCAGAAGCACAATATTTTTATACAGTCATTTTGGAACATATGACATCTAAAGAGCCCTGTCAAACTATAAAAATGTCTTTAATTATTAATAATGCTTGCAAAGGATGCCCTTGACCCTTGAGACAGCCTAACCTGCACCCCACATGGAAAAAATTTCACTGTACAGTTTATTATAAACTAATAGTTATAACAGGTTAAACATTAGCTCCTGTCCTAGGTCCAGGTCGTGCCCCTATTGGTTAAGACCATATGATCTCAGGATGGCTATGTGATAAGATCTCTAAACTTCTACAAAATGCAAAGAATGCTGATATTACTATGGATGTATATTATTTAGCATAGTATCTTAAAAAGTGTCAGTATCTCTTGTTACTACTGCTTTTTGTGTAGGTTTTACAATTTTATGCATATATACTAACTTAAAAGTCAGTAGAGGCAATAAAAATTTTTAAAAATACTTTTGGAATTGGATTAATCAGTGTCCTGTTTTAAAAAACAATATGAAGAAAGGTACTGACATTAAACATAGAACTCTAAGTACACACAAAATCACAAACACTGGTATCTGTTTATTCAGAATTGTAGAGCAAGGACACATTGCAGTTTCCTTGTTCTAGTGTCACTACTAGGTGTCAGAGTATCTAAAATTTGTATAAAAAGGAAGCCACAAAATCAGAGATCCCCATCTTCTCAGTTGTCTAATGGCTATCTATAAATTTTGTTACCAACC
Organism: Thryonomys swinderianus; assembly: GCA_004025085.1. Classification (NCBI taxonomy): domain Eukaryota; kingdom Metazoa; phylum Chordata; class Mammalia; order Rodentia; family Thryonomyidae; genus Thryonomys; species Thryonomys swinderianus. The sequence goes on from PVIC010032142.1 coordinate 8,658, forward strand.
AGTTAAATGGACCATCAGAAGTGAATTGCAACCCTGAAGGAGCAGTAAGAAAATGTGAGATGCAGACAATTCAGACAGCAAATAAATGCCCAGGGACTCCCAAGAATGACTGGCTAGTAGCACTTTTGAGTTGAGCCTCAGTGATAATCAGGAGATATTTGGTTAAAAGCGGAGCACTACAGGATGGGCCTGCTCATCCCAGCCCCCTCCTGGCTCTGGAATCCCACCTCAGTGCCTCGGGTCTCCTCTGGGACTCTGTTGTGCACATTACTTAATGACAAAACAGAAACCCAAACCAAGTCTTCAGGTTGGGTTTTAGGCCTTGTCAGAATCACTGATTTGGAAATGGTGCATCAAAATATCCCACCCACAGTTCAATTCTGTTACTGAGTTGGGGGCCAGAGGAGATAGTCAACCAAATTATAGGGTTAGCTTTCACTTTTCTTCCCCTCTTCTTCTTTACCCAGAATCATTCTCTCCAGTATCTTTTTGTGTTGAATTTAAAAATAAGGTGCCCTCATAATACCTAGGGCCAAAGTTTTCCCTGGTTCTTGCCAGTGCCGCCCTCGAATTTGGCCTCCTTTCTTCACCCTCCTCCTCCTCAGCCAAGCAGTATTCTTTTAGCTATCTGTTGGAATGTGCCATTGCATACCATTTTGGTAGCAGGTTAACTTCAAGTTTTACTTTTATTTTTAACATCACATCGTAGCTATTTAGAAATGGAAGAAATGGAGGAAATGCTGTGAGAGTGGAACATGTGGGTTAAACCTGCCTCGATGAGACAGGGAAGGCCTTCCTGGGGAAGGGACACTTTGAACAGAAGCCTGAAGGAAGAATAGAGCTTATTTACATAAAGATGTTTTTTCTTTTGCTATCATGCGGGCGCCATGACTGCTTCTCCTCTGTGATGCCCTTCTGCCATGCGCCACCCTGCTTTGCAGCCAGCCAATCATGGACTGAAACTTCTACCAACTGTAAGCTAATTAAACCCTCTGCCCTTTCACTTTGCATGTCAGGTACATTTTGTCACATCAAGGAGAGAAAAGAACGAAGACAAGGTCTCAGCGTAAAAGGTATTCTAGGCAGAGGGGTGCTCCAGGGCTCAGAGGTGAGAAGCTTGATGCTAACAGGGAGTTAAGGCGAGTATGAGTGGGACAAGTGGATGAGGTAAGGAAAGCAGGCTGGGACCACATGACTTGGGCTTTGTAGGCCAGGATAAGAATTGATCCTTAAAGTGCTGAGAAGTGTTTTGAGCAGTAGCGTAATATCAGATTTGTGTTTAGCCTGGTTTACCTGGCTCACATTCAATTTTCTGTTTACTTGAATGTGGTCTTTGGCAAGAAAGGCAGTATAGAGACAGGAGGCCAAGAAAGGGCAATCTAAGAAGTGTCTGTTTAATTTTAGAAATTTGTGTCTAAGTCTACTGTGTTTTCCGGTTGGCTTCTTGTCCTTATTCTTTTAAAATTCATTATGCTTATAGGGGGTGACATTCCAAATCTCCTGAATAAAATCATAAGGCCTCTTTAGATCAAGCCCTTGTCCTGTGGATTAGGTGATAGCTTTTGATTTAATCACCTGTCTCTCAAATGTGCCTCATCCAGAGCTGGGTGGCCATTAGGTCACTATCTAAATCCAATGCCCAAAACACTTAATATAGATACTGCTTTTGACTTCAAGGATGAATAATATATCAATATTGTTAACTGAATGATTTACTGTTTTTATTTTTTATTTTTTGAGACAGGGTCTTGCTTTGTAGTTCAGGCTGACCCTGAGCTCACTATGTAGCCCAGGCAAGCCTGGAACTCAGCAATCCTCCTGCCTCTGCCTTCTGAGTGCTGGGATTACAGGCATGAGCCACCACACCCAGGATTGTGGGGTGTGGTACTGATTGCTGGTGGGTATGTGTCACCACACCCAATATCATATCATTGTATGGGGTTACCAGGATCGAACCAGGGACCTTGCACTTGCTAGGCAGGCGGTGGACCCACTGAGCTAAATCTCCGGCCCTGATTTACTGTTCTTGAAGGTGGCTCCATTTCATGGAGGCAGCCTAAATGGAATTAACTGTAGGCTAATTAAAGTGTTCCCTGCCTCTCTCTCAAAGGCCCCTTGAACACTTTATAGCAATGAGTTAAGCAAGTCACAGAAAACTGTAAATTATTTCTCTGCTTAAAGAAAACTGGATTTCTTTTCTAACACTTATTAAACACTTAAAACAGATGTTTAAATTTCTACACATTTTATATAGTTTTGGTTATAAATCTGTGCTCTTTGAACATGGAGATGAGTAGAGATCAGGGATATAGATACCTCTGTTAAGGTCATTCATCTTGTGGCTTCAGGTTTATTACTGTCAACATTAGCTGTCCCCAGACAAAAATAGTAAAGTGAAGAAGTTTGGTTTTTTTTTCCTTCTGGTATTCTACTCTAGGACACATTCAGTGCTGAGCTTTCTGTCTGATATCAATGGTTTGTCTTCCTGTGTTTAATTCCATGAAGACTTTTCAGATGTGAAAGTAATGGAGTTGCAGTAACAATAAAATTCCAATTTTGAATAGCTTGGCAAAGGAGTTGATTTTTTTTTATACATATAAAGTCAGAAATGGATGCTCCTAGTTAATGTGGCTTTTCATCTAGGAACTAGTGCTATTTTCAACTTGTGGCTCCATCATCTTTAGCACATCTATTCCAAGGTTGTCATGATCTTCTACATCAAACTAGAAGTGAGGACATGGAAAATCACCTGTGAGGATTTTATGAGCCAGCACTGTCAGTGTAGCAAGGACTCAGTGTCCATGGCCACACCTGGTGCCAAGGGAGTATACTGAGTATGATCTACCATTGAACTCTGCTATTTCTTTATTGGCTTTCTGGCTAGAGGATATGTTCATTGCTAAAAGAGGGACTCAAGTCCTCTATTATTACAATATTATAGTTTCTCCCCTTACATCTGTTAAAATTTTCTTTACAAATTTATGTGCTCCAATATTAGGTGCATATATATGTAGAATTACTTCCTCTTGCTAACTTATGTATCCATTATTTATATATCATTATCTTCATTATCTTTTTTTGGTTTTGATACAAAGTCTATTTTATCTGATAAATATATGACTACACCTGCTTTTATTTGGATTCTATATGTATTGAATATATATATATATATATATATATATATATATATATATATATATATATATATATATATATATATAATGTTTTGAAACAGGGTCTCACTTTGTAGTCCAGGCTGCCCCTGAGTTCACTATGTAACCCAGGCAAGCCCGAAATCAGCAGTCTTCCTGCCTTTGCCTCCCAAGTGCTGAGATTACAGGCATGAGCCCCCACACCCAGATGTATGGAATATTTATTGCACCTCTTCACCTTCAGTCTATATGTATTGTTAGAAGTTAAGTGAGTTTCTTGTAAGCAATGTATAATTGGCTCTTGCTGTTCTTCTATCACTCACTTTGTGTATTTTAGTTGAAAACTTTAATTCATTCATAGTAATTATAGATAAGTTCTTACTACAGTAATTTGTAACTTGTTTTCTAGTTTTGTTATAGTTGCATTTTTTCACTCACTCTATCTTAGTGGCTAAATGATTTACTCTAGTAGTGTGTTTTTATTCATGACTTATGAATTTTAGCTTTGAGGCTATCATGAGACATATAAAAACATCATTTGATTATATCATTTTTAAATAGTAGCAACTTAACATGATTGCCACAATAAAAACAGAAACAAAAATAATGAAACAAAATATAATAATCTAAAATTGCACTGGATTTTCCCCCAAATTTTAATATTTGATATGCTACTTTACATCTTCTATACTATGCATCTCTTAGCATTTTTATATTTTTTTATTCATTCAAACTAAATATATGACTGTTTTACATCCCATATTTACAATATTAGAGCTTTCCAAATTAATTAATGTTACTGGTGATTTTTATACTTTATTATATTTTCATCTTATTAATATCTTTTTCATTTGAAAAACTTCATCTAGTATTTCTTGTAGGATACTTCATGTGGAGATATTATATATGCCCTTAGCTTTTATTTTTTTGGCCATGTCTGTATCTATCTTTCATTTCTAAAGGATAACTTTGCTGAACACAGCATTTGTAGTTAGAAGGATTTTTTTTTCTTCTGTACAATAAAGGTTTCCTGCCACTTTCCCCTGGCTAATAAAGTTTCTGTTGTCAAGTGAATTGGGATAATCTTATCTGTTGTTTCTTTTTTTCTTGGAGCCTTGAAATATTAGCCTTTATCTTTCACATTTGAGGATATGTTTTGTAGTAGACTTATTTAGGTAATGTGACTGATAACCTCTCATTCTTCTGTATGTGAATATTTCGTCTTTCTCTGGGTTTGGGAAGCTTTCTTTTACATGCTTTTACCCCTTTGACATTCTCAAGTCTTTCTTAAATCCCCAAACACAAATATTCATTTATGTAATACAGTTCCAAAATTCTCCTAAACTTTCTTAATTTCTCGTCATTTTTTCCTCCTCCATGTTTTTTTCAAAGAGTATGTCTTTACATTCACTAATTCTTTCTTATGTTTTATATGCCTTACAATTAATGCATTATATTGTATTTTTAACTTTACGGTGTGTGTGTGTGCATGTGCATGTGCGTGTGTGTGTGTGTGTATTTAGAATTGATTTTATTGGTACTTTTTTTTTGAGACAAGATATCGCTTTGTAGTTCAGGCTGGCCCTAGGCTCACTATGTAGCCCAGGCAAGCCTCAAGCTCAGCACTCCTCCTGCCTCTGCCTCCTGAGTGCTGGGGTACTTTTTATACATACTTTATGATCACATTTAACATTGAGATTCTGTACCCATACATGACACATCTTGATGCTCATTTTTCCCCATTCCCCTGCCCTTCCTACAACCCCATACCTCTATGTACATAAGCTGTTTCCTTTTTCTTTTTTTGAGGAAGGGTCTCGCTTCCTTTTCCCTTTTTACTATCAAGGTTTTTCTTTCTCTTTTTTACTTCCCCTTACCCACCCTTCCCCTTTTCTTTTTGGATATTTTCTTCCTATATCACATTGCCTATCATACATTTTGGCATTCATTTGCAATTATGGTTTTTCATAGTAAAGATAAGATGTGGGACGTACATATCTGTGTCTTACAAGTATGTCCTTGAGGTACAGCCATTTGAGTATAAATGACTCAAATTTATTATTCTTTATGACTGAGTAATATTCTAGTCTATAGAAAAAATCACATCTTCTTTATCCAGTCTCCCATTGATGGGTATTTGGGCTGTTTCCAAGAGTTAGTGATCACAAACTGAACTGCTATAAACATGGGTGTACATATATTGCTATGGTATGATTCTTTTAACTCTTTCAGGTATATATGAACAGGGGAATATCCGGGTCAAATGGGACCTTGAGTCCTAGTTTTTTAGGAATCTCCAGAGAGTACACTTTTTATCTCAAGGATTTCTGTTTGAGTTTTTAAAAATCAACTTCCGTTTGTTGATAAGTCTTCTCTGAGTATTGAACTATTTCTATGTGTTTTCTTCAAGCACATTTGTATTTCCTTAAAGCACTTGTTTGAAGTTCTGTTACTAAGCTGTATGTAGTTTGCTTCTGGAACCTTGTTTTGAATGTTAAATGAGGTCATAATTTCCTGAAAGTTCTTAATGCTTGCTGGCACGGAATGTTGTCTGGGGATTGATAATATGTATTTATCTGAGTCTTTGTAATCTGACCTTCTTTTCCTCTTGCATTTAGAAAACCCTTGGAAGTCTGCTTACTTTCTCTGTGCCTGTATTCACTTTCACTATTTTTCATTACTGAAGGATCTCCAAAGCCACTTTTTAGTAGTGTCTGCTGTTAATGTGTTATCCCTTTGTCAGCACTAGAGGGCGATTCCAGCTCAGTTCTGTCCCAAATCCACAGTTGTAGGTGTTTGAGAATAATTGTAGGAGAGGACCTAATAGAAAGAGTAGCCATTGCACAAGAGGCTCTGCTTGAAGCCCTTACTCAGTCACAATGCTAAATGCTAACCCATAATGTAGTGTACTTATGACCCAGATTGCTGAGATCAGCCACCAGTGATGTTGATCAGAATACATGTCCAATAGACTGTGGTCATATGTCTTTTCTTGGAACCTGAGCACAGGGACTCCATCTGCGGGTCAGCCTAAGGATAGGGGCCATTAGAATCTACACAGCAATGGATTCACAGGTAAGTCTAAATTTCAGGGAAGTCCTATGCTTCTTACCCTATCCTAACTTCAGGGAATTGTGTCTTGTACCATTATCTGCTGGCCAAAATTGGGGAAGAATTAGTGAAAACAGACCCTTGGCCACCTAGGCTTAAGCTAACCTGGGTCATGCCTGAGTTTCACATACAGAGATCTTGCACAATATCAGAAGTGCACCAGGGCCTGTACTGTAACTAGTGATGATACAGGCCTAAACAAAAGTGCATCTCACAGCGGGGTAGGCCTCTGCCTACTAATAGCTGTGCTACCTGAAGTTGGTGTACTGTTGGTGTTCATTGTCTACCAAGGATGATGGTAAGGGTTTTGTACCTGAATCTCACAGCTGCAGGGACTTACACAATCTTGGGCAGAGGATGCCTAGCCCACTCTTAGATTGGAGCTGGGGTTGCCTGCCTCATTCATGTACAGGATTCTTACTGTCTGATGCTGGGGCCTATTGAAAAGGCTGATCTGTGAACTTGGGGAGCCATATGTGAGATTTTTAGGAGCTCAGATTGACAGTGTAGGTTGCATTCCCAGTCTATGGCCATACCTGATGCCAAGGGGGATTTCTCCTGGTTAAGGACTCTTAAGTTTCTACCCAGAACTGGCCTTACAGTGGGCTCCAAGGCATAGTGCTGTGCTGGCTTCGTTCCCTGCTCTCCAGAAGGTGGGTGGATTCTTGATCACAGTTGGATGACAGGTGGTGGCACTATTCCCTTCCCTGCGTGGCTAAGGCCACTCTAGCACTCAGTCTGTGAATATTTACTGGACATGGGACACACTTAGCACCAGATTTCACCCTGGAAGGCCTAGTGCTGAATTTCAAGTCTAGGGTATGGACTCAATTTTCTTCTATGCCATGTTGGAGCTGCCTTTCCCCATTCTGTGCTGCTTGGAGTTGCGGGGGTGGGGGGACACAGAAACTCCTCTCTTCCTGCCTCCTTCAGTGTATCTGGAAATATTATTTAACTCTGCAACAAGGAACCACAGGAAATGAGTTTGGTGGACTGTTAGTTAGCTTCTACTGTTTTGGATAACTAAAGAAATCTTTTTTTTTTTTTTTTTTTTTTTTTTTTTTTGAGACAAGGTCTCTCTTTGTAGTTCAGGCTGGCCCCGAGCTCACTATGTAGCCCAGGCAAGCCTCGAACTCAGCAATCTTCCTGTCTTAGCCTCCTGAGTGCTCGGATTACAGGTGTGAGCCACCACACCCGGCACTGTGGTGTTTGGTACTGATTGCTGGTGAGCATGAGTCACCATGCCCGGTATTGTTCTATGTGGTTACCGGGAGGAACCAGGGACCTTGCGGTTGCTAGGCAGGTGATGGAACCACTGAGTTAAATCTCTGGCCCAGTTTAAAATATTTTTAAAGCTGATGCCCATTTTTGAATTGGGTCTTTAAACTTGGGGAGGCTGATCTGTTTGAGTTCTTTATATATTGTAGATAATAGCCCTTTGTCTGACAAACAGCTAGTAAAGATTTTTTCCCATGTTGTTCATTGTCTTCTAGCAGTGCCAATGACTTCTTTTGCTGTGCAGAAGCTTTTCAGTAGGATGAGATCCCATTTGTTGATTCTTTCTGCTAGTTCTTGTGCTATAGAGGTTTTATTCATAAAGTCTCTGCCTAAGCCAATGTCTCCAAGAGTTTTACCCAGCCTATTTTCCAGTAGGCTTATTGTTTCTGTTTTAATATTTAAGTCTCGTATCCATTGTGAGTTTAGTTTTGTGCATGGTGAAAGACATAGGTCTAGCTTTGGCATCTGAAATGAACAGACACTTCTCAGAGGCAGAAGTCAAAGCAGCCAAGAAGCATATGAAGAAATGTTCAACATCACTGGTCATTCGAGAGATGCAAATGAAAACAGCACTGAGATTTCATCTCACTCCACAAAGAATGGCCGCTATCACAAAATCAACCAACAATAAATGCTGGTGTGACTGTAAGGAGAAAGGAACCCTTTTCTACTGTTGGTGGGATTGCAGACTTGTGCAACCATTGTGGAGATCCATGTGGACATTTCTCAGAGAACTAGGACTAGGGGGTCCCATTTGACCCTGCTATCGCCCTGCTAGGAATATACCCAAAAGAATTTTAAAAATCACATTGGAAAGACAGATGTATACCCTTGTTCATAGCAGCTCAGTTCGTGATAGCTCAATCTTGGAAACAACCCAAATGCCCATCAACTGGAGAGTGGATAAAGAAGATGTGTGTTTTCTTTTTATAAAATTGAGTATTACTCTGCCATAAAGAATGACAAGATCAATCCATTTAGGTGCAAATGGAGACACCTGGAGGATATACTAATAAGTGAAATCAATAGATCACAGATAGGCAAATACCGGATCTTCTCTTTGACATGAACACCTGTAGATGCAAATGAGCTCTAGAAAGTATGACAGCTTTTATAGAGTTGGAAATTTCTGTAGGAAATTTGGTGTGGGAATGTAATGAGGGGAAGGAATAAATATGGTTCAGAAAGAAAATAAGAGCAAGTATAAAGGGGGTGGGGAGGTGTGGGTGGGGAGGGATATGGGTAAAAATGAGAATTAACTTGTGTCATATACTGGTACAAATTCCCCAATGTTATACATGATTGTGAGATGTATATAAATTGTACCAATAAAGAATTCAATTAAAAAATAGTTTTAAAGCTGAGACTCTCTTAACATTTTATACTACTAAATGATATGAAAGTAGCATATATACCTTCATCCTACTCCACAAAGAATGGCTGCTAGCTTGAAATTATCTAGCAACAAATGCTAGTGAGGCTGTGGAGAAAAAGGAACCATTCTCCACTGTTGGTGGGAATGTAGAATGTTACAACCTCTATGGAAGTCAGTGTGGAGATTCTGAAAAAAACTCTTAGAGGGCAGGAGGGTTAGCTCAATGGTTCCAGCGCCTGCCTCGCAAGCACAAGGTCCTGAGTTCGATCCCCCATAACCACATACAATGCTGGGCGTGGAGACTCACGCCCACCAGCAATCAATACCACATACCACAGTGCTGGGCGTGGTGGCTCACGCCTGTCATCCCAGCACTGGGGAGGCAGAGACAGAAGGATTGCTGAGTTCGAGGCTTGCCTGGGCTACATAGTGAGCTCAGAGCTAGCCTGAACTATAAAGTGAGACCCTGTCTCAAAAAACAAAAAACAAAACCCTTAGAATTAGAAGGTCCCATTTGACCCTGCTATTGTCCTGCTAGGGGAATATACACAAAAGAATTAAAAGAATCATATCATAGTGACATATGTGCACCCATGTTTATAGCAGCTCAGTTTGCGATAGCTCAATCATGGAAACAACTCAAATACCCATCAACTAGAGATTAGATAAGGAAAATGTGATTTTTCTCTAAAATGGAGTATTTCTCTGCCTTAAACAATGATAAGTTTGAGTTATTTGTATTCAAATAGATGTACCTTCAGGATATACTCATAAGTGAAATAAATAGGTCACAGATGTGTAAATGTTGTATCTGTTCTCTGGTATGAAAAACCATAGATGTTAATGAGTTGTAGAATGTATGATGGCTATTGTAACATAGAAAACATTCAAAGGGAAATGTGGAGAGTGAGTAATGAGGGGTAAAGAAAAAATGTGATGGTAATAAAAAAGGGAAACAAAACTTACATATTTAGGGGCAAGGGGTTTGGAGGTGGGTAGGGGAATGGGAAAAAATAAGAATTAAATTGTGTCATATTCCGGTGCAAATTTCCAATATTGAGTGTGACCAAGGTGTGTACATACAATGTAACAATAAATATAAAAATTCATTAAAATCACATTTTGTATGACAATTTAGGATCAAGGATCTTTGAGAAATGTAAACTGACAGTTTACATGAAGGATTTTATATATGAATTTGTTTTATTTGCTTGGACCTTAGTGGGAACTTAACTAATATCTTTGTTCCATTTTTGCTTCTTTATTAATTTTTATAATACAAGGGTCTTAATAAAAATAAAATACATTTATAAGCTTTCTGAAGTTTTTATATTTAACCAGTCTCTTGGTTTCATTTAAATTGCATTTTATTTCACTGCCCAGAAACTGGCTCTGACCTTTAAACTATCCTTGCTGCAGGCAAAGAATATTTCTTGTCCTGCATTGGTATCACAAGGTACAGTTGCAGTGATGACTATTACTAAGTCACTTCAGGATTCAACAAAATTCTTCAAGCCCTTAGAAATCCACTGGAAGGAGCACATACTGTAACATTCTTATTGTTGAGCTGGTGGAATTTTAAGAACTTGCCTCACTGAAATTAAGGATCGTTTTCAAGCTGTTGGCCCATTTTTTGACAGTGCAGGTTTTATACCTTCCCATTTATGAGCTTTCATGGCATTTTCATCCTATCATCTTATCCTTTCCAGATACTAAAAGTGTAGGCTGTGCCAAATTACATACAATAGTGCTATATCTGATTTCTGTGCTCTTCGAAGATCTACATTCTCTGCATTTGCAGGTCAAGCTTATGCAAGATAAATCACCCAAGTCTTTCTCTCTCTCACCTCCCCCTCGCTGCACCAGCTCCACATCCTACTTCACTGTTCAGGCAGCATCTGAGACTGAATTCTTTTTTAGACAGCAACATCTCTTCTCATATCTTGCGCCAGCAGGAACTTTGTGATTATCAATGTCCTGATTCCTATGCAGAGATTACATATGGTCTCTGCCTTTAGGAGACTTATGTTGGCTGACAGACAACATCATGACTAAATGGACTCCTGGGAACTTCTGAGTGTGACAGCCCACCTCCTAGTCATTGTGGAGACTCTGGTGTCAGACAAGTCTGCGTTCAGATCTCATTTAACCAATTCCTAGCTGTGTGACTTTGGGCACGTTACCTGTTTGCTTTGAGGGTCAGTCTCCTCTTTGTAAAGAATCATATCGCCTTCCTCATGAATTACTGAAATTACATAATAGGCACTTAAATAATATAAATTATCTTAATCCCTAACACAAAATAAACACACCCTGAAATTAAGCTACTGTTATTGCAGATGGTACTTGTAAAACTCGTGAGCCTGTTGCCCCTATCCAGCAGATTAAGAAATTGATGAGAAATTACCATGTTAAAAAGTCAGACTTCCAACTCTTTCACTAAAGCTCTTCCCTGCACCCAGTTCAGACAATTTCAGAGAACATTGGCATATTCCCTCTTTACAGTCATCATTGTATGCCTTTATACTGTGGAAGGAATAATAGGAATCCTCTATGGAAACTTCCCAGTATTCTGGTATGAAGGGTATGGACTGAGTCTTCTTTTAAAGGGCTGATACAGATCAATCTAGGACTTGATAAGGTTTTGTTTTCAAAGTAACAAACAATACGTATCTTGGCCTTTGATGCTAAAAATCAAAATCCAAGACATTAAGACTCTTATTCTGAGTACAAAGGGTGAGTGTAGAAAGGAAACAAGAGATAAAAACAAAGGCCCAGAGACCAGGCAGAAATTGTCTGGACCAGGGATGCATAACAAAAGTAGAAGCAAGGAGAGGGAGATGAAACAAACAGTGAAAATGGGGCCGTGTTACCTATGGCTTATTTTCATGAACTCACAGTCACACAGTACATGGTTGGTGACCTGGGATAGATGTACATGTTTGGTTGCACAGCATTTATTTGATTTTCTCACCACTCAACTTCTGCAAATATATGTGGTTTTCTTTATATTCAAAGATTTTATTTTTAAAGGGGGTACAATAGACTATTTAAAGTGCCTGCATGACTATTTTCAGTGACATTTTTAAAACTCTATATAGATTAGAAATTTCCTCCAACTTCTTAGTTTCTATTGATGTCCTGTATTTGATCTACAGTTCTGAAAATTATTTTTAAATTTTGTGTACTTTATGGGGATAAATTATTTTTTCCTTTATTGAATTTATTGGTATATTTTAGATGTACATTATGATCATATTCAACATTATAAATTTGTAGTTGCACATGGTATATCTTTTTTTTTTTTTTTT
>PVIC010032144.1:0-20872 GCA_004025085.1 Thryonomys swinderianus
CCCACTCTACAAGGCAGTACTGAGCCAATCAGGTCAGACACAGCTTGCCAGACCCAGGACTTGGCAATTCTGATCCTCAGTAATATCTAAAATTCTCACGTGAACACATGAAAGGCCACCAGGGAAAGTGTTTTTGTGTGTGATTTCCTTTTTCTTTTTTTGAGACGGGGTCTCGCTTTATAGTTCAGGCTGGCCCTGAGCTCACTATGTAGCCCAGGCAAGCCTCAAACTCAGAAATCCTCCTGCCTCTGCATCCCCAGTGCTGGAATTACAGGCATGAGTCACCACACCTGGTATTGTTGTATGTGGTTACTGGGGATTGAACCACAGACCTTGTGCTTGCTAGGCAGGCGCCGGAAGCACTGAGCTAAATCTCTGACCGTGTGTGATTTCTTTATGTGTTATGTTTTGTGATGGCAGGGGTTGGAGGTTTCCTAGCTGTGTCGTTAGGAACCTAAAAGAATGACATGTGGAATGTACTCATCATGAAGGTGTGATCTGAAGTCAAGGGTTGGCTATAGTATCATGAATGTATCTTAACAAAATGCTACAGTGGTATCTCTCACAAACTGATGTGTGTAATCTAAAAATACAAAAAAAGTTTTGCGGAACACAAGTAGCAAAACTTGCACATTATCAGAATGATTAGTTACAGAAGGAAGAGGAGATGGCAGACAGGGGAGAGGAACTGAAGGAGGAAGAAGGGAAGGGACAAGAGAAGGAGGAGCCTAGACCAAGGTTAATAATGATAATGTCCTCAAAACTGAGGAGTATGATTAACGCAACCCTCTGAAACCGAGGTCTTCATTAAGTAATTAGAAGTATTCTTAAATAATTACTAGAAACTAGCAATACAAATCAGGTGCTTAAAAAAAAGGCCCAGTCTTTAAATTAGCTTCACTAGCCCCTACCCCCCATGCAATTTAGGGAAAATAGTTAAAAATCCTCAAGCAGGATTTAAAGATCAGCTCTCCTAAGAAGGAACACTGTAAGTTTAATACAGATGGTTTGTCTTGCCATAGGACCTATTCTGAGGTAGACGCGACAAGCTGAAAGAGCTTTTCCGCTCTTCAGGTTTTGTGCACACAGCCTCTAGCGCAACTGCTGGTGGAATTCTTGCTCCCCACTCAAGCTCCCGGAGCCTGGCCTCTGCTGTCTGGATTCCTGTCAGCGTTTCCATCTTCTGGACTCCAAACAGCATGGGCTGCCAGGCTCTGCTGACCGTACTCGAAGATTTCTCTCCCACATCTCCAGTCCTTTCCATGCTCCTCCCACAAATCAGTTCCCAGGGTTCCCAAACTGCACGGTCAGGGACAGTTACCGCAGTGGCTCACTCCCTAGTACTCATTTTCTATTCGCTCTCCCGCTGCCGGACAACACCTGACACCCACAGATTAAAGAAGGAAAGCTCTACTTTAGCTCCCAGTTTCAACAGCTGTCAAGCTCCAAGATGGGAAACCCCAGAGGAAGCAAAACTGCTCATGGGGCTGAGAAGCAGCCCAGGGAACAGTGCCAGAGAGGGACGGATGAGGGGCCCAGAAGATACCCAAGACCATGCCTCTAGGACCCATCTGTACGCACCCAGCAGCTTGACTTTACTAACCTGCCAAGCATTTTTGGTTTTTTGAGGCAGAGTCTTTCACTGTAGCTCAGGCTGGCCCTGAGCTCGCTATGTAACTCAGGCTGGCCTTGAACTCATCCCAGCAGCCCTTCTGCATCGGCCTCCCCAGTGCTGGGAGGACCTCGTGCTTGTGAGGCAGATGCTGGAACCACTGAGCTAAAACCCCAGCCTGTGTTAGGTGTTTCTTAACCCTGTGAAGCTGGTATATCAAGACTAATAGGCACAACGTGATAGAGCAGTAAGTGACAAAATCAACAAAAAACCCAGTTTACCTTATTAGAGATAGGATAGGTCAAATCTGAAGAGACAGGCAAGTCAGACACACACACCTGAGGCTCACTGGCAAGCAGAGGACAGGAGAGTTGCCGCACAGAGGTGCACTTTAGGGAAGTGACTACAGCAGGAGGAGCTGGCTAGGTCTGTGACTTACTCCTATAATCCCAGCTACTGAGGAGGCTGAGGCAGGAGGATCACAAGTTCCAGGCCTACCATGGGCCACTCGGCAAGATGCCAGCTCCAAGAACAACAAAAAAATAAAATGAAGACAAAAGAGATAGAGGCAAAGGAAAATGGATAAAGAAAGGAAAGAAGCTACAATGGGAAAACAATAAGAAGGAACTTCAGCATGATGGAAAGACTAGCTACAGGTGGAAAATCCTAGATACTACACTGACAAGGCTCTACGGACATCAACATTTTTATCTGAATTTTATCTAAGACAACCATTCTGATTACTTTTAAGGACATGGACTGGGACATATTTAATTTCTGTCTTGGACAGTACCAGCCTCTTGGTTAGCTCTTTTGGTTCATCTCACTTTATGGGAAATCAAGTCAAAATTCAAGACTGTGGGCCGGAGATTTAGCTCAGTGGTTCCGGCGCCTGCCTTGCAAGCGCAAGGTCCTGGAGTTCCATCCCGGTAACCACATACAATGCTGGGCATGGAGACTCAGGCCACCAGCCATCAACACCACATACCACAGTGCCAGGCGTGGTGGCTCATGCCTGTAATCCCAGCACTGGGGAGGCAGAGACAGGAGGATTGCTGAGTTCCAGGCTTGCCTGGGCTACATAGTGAGCTCAGGGCCAGCCTGAACTACAAAACAAGACCCTGTCTCAAAAAAAAAAATTCAAGACTGTAAGGACTAAAAGATGTGAATATGGTATTTACCTTTCAAAACAAAAAGGCAAGTGAGAGGTATTCTCCTAACATAAAATAATTTGCTCCACCACTTCTTTCAGGCACTAGATTCATTCTGATCGCTCACTAGCACTGCTGCTGCGTCTTTGGTTTTCAAAGGTATAGTGGCCTACTCCTTTACACCTCATTACTTGGGAGATTGAGACAGACGAACTGAGTTTTGAGGTCTGTCTGGGCAATTTAGCAAGATTTTGTCTTCAAAAAACGGGTTTTTCGTTTGTTTTGAGCACAAAGGCTAGGGGTGTGGGTCTGTGGTAGAGAAAAGAGAATGTATATTTCACTGGTAGAAGTGGGAATTATGTCTCTGATAAGGAAAATAGCTTTTGGAACTCTTTTAATTTTGCTAGGCTGAAACTGTAAATATTTTAGCTATCTGAACACTTTTAAAACTCTAAAGCAATTCCTAAGAATGGCAACATACAGAGAGAATCTGGAGAAATAAACTAAAAACACAACATGCAGATTGGTTTGCTGTAGAGTAAATCTGCATATGGTGTCCTGCAGTGGCACATTTACAAAGGGAATTTAAGTCACAAAATTAACATTTTAATGAAGCACACTGACGTCAAGACTACTCACTGATTGCAGCTTCCAGGTGGCCTAATGAGATGAAAATGAAGTTTATACCTTCAGCTCTCCCAAACTAGGGCTGTGCGGAGATTGATTGAATTTAAATTAGAAAATACTTCTGTGTGCAAACATGGTTAGGCTAGCAAGTAGTCTCTGCAAAATGTGGCACTCTAAATGCTTAATTTAAGCTATTTAACACGCATGCGCAGGCACGCACAGACACTTTGGTTGAAAGCACTGTTCTAGAACTGTTACTGAACTTTGGAAAAGATCACGAGGGCTTTATCAGAATGACTCTTAACTGTGTTACAGGTCTATGTGACACAGGGATCCCGAGGGGGCGGGAGGTTCTCTGCACAACCTCCCACGCGAACACTGCCCACGCAGGGACACCCGGATGTGGCCATTTTCATTGCTGGCAGTCCCGTCCTGTCCAAATACCCTCATTACCTGAGAAACTGAAGGCTGGAATGTGTCCCACTGGGACTCCTGTTTAGTTTTTATTTTATAGAAACAAACAGCATGATGCTATTAACTTCTGGGGAACAGTCCTTTCAATAGTTTAAGGAACAGTCAGGAAGAAGAGCCTACAGCCAGTACCTGCCGCTGTCTGGAAAGACTGGGAATTAAGAACAGTTTTTACATTTTTTAAATGATTGAAAAAATTATTTTATGGCATACAGAAGTTCTATGAAATTCAAGTTTCAATGTCCACAAATAAAATGTTATGGAGACACTGACCTATTCATTCACTTGCGTGACAACAGTTTTTTCAAAGTGACCACATAGCCCAAAATATTTACCCTCTGGCTCTTACAGAAAACTTTCATTAAGGTGACTTAAAGATAACATTCAAATCTTCTCTCAGCCTTCTTTTTCCTAAGGTAGGAAGCCAACGTTTTAAAGGGCACAGAAGGGTAGGGGATTTGGCTCAATTGATACCGTGCCTACCTTGGAAGCACAAGAGCCAGAGTTCGATCCCTGGTTCAAAAAAAAAAAAAAAGACCATAGAAAAGATTTTTAGACTGTTGAACCCCTATGAATTTGGCACTGTCCCTTCTAGACGGCAGAAGCACAGAAGAGGGATCCGAAAGGTCGGTCACACTGTGGTAGCCCAGAAACAGCAAACATCACTTCTCTGTAGTCAGAGCTGGTCAGTCATGCCCTGACTACCTGGAAGGCAGTTGAGGATCCGGGCTTCTGTGTCCCTCGGAAGGAGGGAAGGACCATCTTCCTTCATGATCCTCACATAGTTACATTGTAATTCTTGGTAAGGTCAGTTTTTAGCATTTATATTAAGTAGCTAAGTAAATATTCACATGGAATTGAGCAGTAGCAATTACATTTCTTGTTTCACTAATCATTTTCTCTGGTCTTAATAATCACCCAATTGTTCTCTGCTTAATTTTCTTGAGACCTGCCACTTACCCATTTTCAAACTGTGCTAGAAACACCAGTAGCCTTCCCATTTGTTCAAACACATCAGACAATCTATCAATCAGCTTACTTGGTGAAAATCCTCCTGGAAACCCTCCAGAAGTTATTAGGACCGGGACAAGGATCTGGACTAACATCTGCTTGGCCTGTTGCATGGTTCTGTTATCCTGCATCTTCCTCCACTATAGCCTTCCTGCAGAGTCCCTTCTTGTGTTTTTCTAAGTCAACCACTTTTGGCTTACTTTTTTACTTTAAGATACATCCTTCAGTAGCTCCCTCAGAAAGGCCTAAAGAAAGTAAATGTCACACGATTGTGAATGACTGAAATGTTTATTCTGTCTTCAAACCTGAATGAGAATCTGAATATGTTCGGAATTCTCAGTTGGAAGGCACTTTATTTCTTTTCTTTTTTTGAGACAGGGTCTCGCTTTGTAGTTCAGGCTGGCTCTGAGCTCACTATGTAGTCCAGGCAAGCCTGGACTCAGCAGTCCTCCTGCCTCTGCCTCCCAAGTGCTGGGATTACAGGTGTAAGCCACCACGCCTGGCCCTTTGTTTCTTATTTCTTGTCTTTAAAGAAGACAAGCTCCCCTTTTTTCTCCCAGCATTGCTTTAAACAATGTGATGTCATTCTAATGTGTGATATTCTCAATGTTTATTATTTCTCCTCTCTGGAAGCTTCTAGGATCTCCAGTTCATGACTAGGTTCTCAAATTTAACGGTAACTATGTGATTAAGTCTTTTTTCATTGTATTGTGCCCCCATCTTAGAAATTCACTCATAATCTAATTAACATGATTAGTTTTTAAACTTCTGTGATCATTTCCTGATTTATTTGATCATTTATTCCATGTTAGCACATGGCTGCAATGTTCAGGAAACAGTTTCTGGATGTATACTCTACATCAGGTACTGTTTTTAAAATGTCAGTTTCTGGGCTGGAGGTGGTTTCGGCGCCTGCCTCACAAGTGCGAGGCCCTGAGTTTGATCCCCGGTGACCACATACAATGCTGGGCGTGGTGACTCACGCCCACCAGCAACCAATACCACATACCACAGTGCCGGGTATGGTGGCTCACGCCTGTCATCCCAGCACTCGGGAGGCAGAGACAGGAGGACTGCTGAGTGTTCCAGGCTTGCCTGGGCTCCATAGTGAGCTCAGGGCCAGCCTGAACTACAAAGCGAGACCCTGTCTCAAAAAAAAAAAAAGAGTCAGTTTCTTATATATTTTGTATATGTATCAGTATTTCACTGCAGCAGCAAAACAAAGTAAAGCTTTACTATCTTCGTTGACCAATGAGATATTAAATAATTGCTCATGACCACATACCTAATTAATAAGATTATGATTCTAGTACAGTTCTTTCAATTTCAAATCCATGGTATAAACTGTTAGGTTTCACTGTCCTTGAAAGAAAGTTCCACAATCCCTATTGTTAGAGATCTTCTTATCTTTCTCTAAACTTATGGTTAATTAAAAAATATGGGGTGGGAAGCTAGGCGGATCTTATACTGGGCTAGTGTGATTAGAAAAACCACTCAAGGACCAACACTCTGTTAAAGAACAGCGCTTCAGTAGTAGCTGGCAAGGACACGTCAAGGTTCCTCCACTGTTCAGTCCCTTATCTCACAGCTCGAAAATTAAACCTAATACTGAGTGTGCACAACATTTATCAAAAGGAAGAAAAAGAGAAGCATTAGGGAGAAACTACTATTAATCAGTTTGTGAAAGAAACTGAGAAACAGAAATGATGACTTTGGACAAGGTCCAGGGCAATTCCAAGTGCAGGTGTGTCCAGGGAAAATGGCCAGAGTGGCGAGATCTTAGTGAGTGAAGAGAACCAACGAGAGGCTGGTGGTTCCTCTGAAGCACATCTTCACCTCCTGGCCACCCTACTGAAGCCGGGCATCATCAAAGACCTGCTCAAGCTTCTCCAACTTTTATAGATTTGCTGAAGTACTTTGGACCTGGCGGTCGGATACAGAAGGAACGAACTGTATCTCTTGCGAGGAGTATGCACTTTCGGAGCTGCCGGTCAGATTTAGTAAGACACACAATGCCAACAAGTGTCTGCAGTTTCAAAAGCTCAGCAGTCTTTTCACCTGCGCCGTTAACACAGCTGCAGACCCAAGCTTGCTCAAACACACGTATTGCTCCATGATTTGCTGGAAGAGCCCCACAGGTCTTCCATTTGTTTATCTGACTGAATCTAATTGCTATGCCTGCAATCTACAAATCCCTTTGAGAAAAAAGCTGGGTAGAGACCAAACACCCCCATTGTCTGCCCAGCAGGTAAAGCCCTTTCCGCACCTTTGTATTCGGCTTCACGGTCCCAAACCTGACGTGTTCACTTTGGACTAGTGCTTCTACTTTTTATTTTTGAAGCTTGTTAGCGTATCAACCATTTTACATCTCATGATACATCAAATTATTATTTATAAAGAACTTACATTTATATTCTTTTATTGGCATACCTCTGACACTGTACTTAGAAAAACTTTGTAAAATAACTTGAATGATTTTGTTAATCTATATTACTTCCTATGCCTGTTAAGCATGGGGCCTGGAGCTTGTACTGCTGACTATGACAGATGAGTCTGCCCTAAACTAGTCACATTCATGTGAACACTGACAGCTTTTGGTGGTAAGAAGTTAACTGGCCCATAAGGGATTAAGCCTACAATCTTGGGCATACTGGTCATTAACCAAAAGAAATAGGAGCCTGAAGTAAAGTTAGTGCTCTGCTTTGGTTGTTTTACCACTTCAATAATTATATTTACTCTCAGAGCAACTTAGTGTCCAAAAATTGTCCTGAAATATTACAACAGCTCTTAACATGTAGCGAAAATAGTTGAAAAATGATAGCATACCACAATTCAAGTTAGTACCCCAAAATGTAAGTCTCTCTTGGAAAACTATTCAGACCTATTATTTGAAACCCTTGGTATAAATATCACTTGGATATAAACAAACTCTTCTAACATATTATTTTTACACGTACCTATTAAGTTCATCAAAAGCCCAGATAATCGGGCAGTGCAGGATGCTGGTTAAACATGAAATAAGAAGGAGTGAGAAAGAAGGACCTTGCAACCAGGGCAAATGTTTCCGCTGCGCCTGGGAATAACATGCCCAGGAGGTAGTGAGAATCCACGCTGACCAGACGGAGACACAGTGTGGGAAGCGTCTCAGTAGTTCAAACTTGTGCTTAGCACATGCTTCAAGGCAGTGAATCTGCATGGGTGGCTCATGCTTAAAACTTGTCTACTATAAAAAGAGGCTGTCGGGGTGGTGGTGCACACCTGTCATCCCAGCACTGGGGAAGTTGAGGCAGAAGGACTGCCATGAGTTTGAGGCCAGCCTGAGCAACATAATGAGTACGAAGCCAACTTACACTACAGTGCAAGACTCTTTCTCAAAAAACTAAAAAATAAAATTTTTTTTTAAAAAGTCAAGAAGAGAATGGATAGAGGTAAGGGAGGCTGCTCTACACTGCACCATTACCGAGCGGCCTTTACAAGGACAGAGAAGAGTATAGCTTCTCAAATCAATGGGTGCACAATACACAACATGGTGGAAATAAACTGTTTAAGTCGCAGGGAACAAAGCATACATATCCAGTATCTTTCTCACAACAAAGCTATGATTAAAATAAATTTTAAAAGAACATAAAAAACAAAATAAGTCAAAGATACATATAAAACCAGTAAAGCAAACCAGATGTGAATACTAGCCTATTAGAGAGGACAGACTTATCATTTATAAGGGGAACATAAATATGTTACAATGTTTCCTTTGTACCTGATTAAAATATTTACTTGAGGATTATACAGCAGTATGGCATAAGCTTAGTAGATACCTTTAAAGAGATCCAATAAAATCTGCTTTGCTGCTTTTCCTAAAGATGTAATACTTGACACACTATTTCAATTAACAGTATTCCTGAGAGAGGAGCAGAGAGAAGATCACCATTTTATACACTGTGCTGAGAAGAGACCTCCCCACGCAATGGTTAAGCCAACAGTAGCAACTGCCCACTGTGGAACAGATGCCTGAGAACGCTGGTTCCTCAAAAATGTACGTATCTGTCCACGCACACCCATGAGCATGATCAATACTCTTTAATCAATAGACTCTTTAAACACTGCTAAAAGGAATGTAACTTGATGCAAATTAAGAGAGCAGGTAAAGCAAAAGACGAATTCCCCACAGCTGTGACTAAGGGCTACATTAACCCACATTCAACTGGTCAGTTACCTGAAAAGAACAGAAACGTTAGAAAGCAAAGGACAGGAGCGCACCCAGAGTAAAGGACAGGTGCTGGGAAAGACGTGTTTAATATAAACTTTGTCTTTGAACTTTGCTATATGTTTAAAGTTTTCATAAAAATTACTGAAACAAAACTCAGTTTGATGAATCTGTAGGAGTGTTGGAATACAGAGAAAAAAATATTTTGGCATGAAAAAGTTTGTGAAACTTTTGACTTTATTTTTACTTTTCTTTCTTTCTTTGAGACAGGGCCTCGCTTTGTAGTTCAGGCTGGCCCTGAGCTCACTATGTAGCCCAGGCAAACCTTGAACTCAGCAATCCTCCTGCCTCTGCCTCCTGAGTGCTGGGATGACAGGCGTGAGCCACCATGCCCAGCACTGTGTATGTGTACTGATTGCTGGTGGGTGTGAGCTACCACGCCCAGTATTGTTGCATGTGGTTAATGGGGATCGAACCAGGGACCTTGCACTTGCTAGGCAAGCGCCAGAACCACTGAGCTAAATTTCCAGCCCTTTAATTTTAATTAGAACAGCATATGTGAATAAATCCAAGGATCAAATAACAAAATAAAACTTGGAATGAAAAAGAACAAGTCCCTACTATTCTAAAAACAGATGGGAAACTATAAAATCTTTATAGTTTAACACATAAAATGTGTATTACATTTCCTATGTATTTTTTTGTTGTGTTGAAATTTAGTGAATGGTGGAATAAAATGAATTAGGGAGAAATAGTTAATGACAGAAATTTTAGAATTAGAATTTCACATATCCTGATTAAACCAGGAAGGACGTAATCCTGTGAAACTATGCACGAAAACATCTTCTGCATAAACCTGGGGGCGAAAGAGAAGAAATTGCTGTGATGCAGGGAGCCAAGGACGCCGGCTTCTCCAGCCCACACCGAGGCCACAGGAGAAGCCCAACAGCCTGCGAAGCCACAGCAACGTCCTCAGAGTCCTGAAAATGTCGTCGCTGTCCAGTCTCCTGACTGAAAGCCAAACCTGAGCCCTGGATTAGGTGAGGAGACTGCATTACATTTTCTTTACCTTTGTTTCAGGAAGTTTTCCTCTTCTCTACCTGGATCGATGGTAGGATCAATCTCAGATAAAATACAGAGGCTCAGCCATTCTGTGGGCACCTTGGTCGTTTTGGCTGTTCTAACAACTACTGTTGCCTTATAACGAGTATGAACTCTTTTCTGTGGCTGTGGCGTCTGAGGGTCTGTGGGCCGGGTCCCCGCGGGTTCTGGTGAGGGCCTCTTCCTGCTCACAGGCTGAGCTGTCCTCACTGCCCAGTGAAGTGCGGGTTCTCTCTGGCACCTGTCACACTCACGAGGGGTCTGCCTTCATTCCCTGCTCCCGAAGGGCCTGCCCCCTGACACCGGCACTTTGGGATTTAGGTTATTAACACGGAGATTGTGGGGGAAGGCCATAGACATTCATATCATACCAATTTGTTTTTCCAAACTTTCATACAGTTTGTAGATACATTACAATTTACGTTGTATGTTCAAATTCTTGGCTGACTGACTACAGATAACTATTTACTAAGAAAAAGTGAAGTCAGATTCTAATGAATTCATTCCATCCATAGTTAAATGAGCAACCTTTTCAGGACTTCAGCTTTGTTTGGAAGGACAAAGCATAATCAATCTGGTGCTCTAGTGACGTTTCAGTATAACATTCTTTTAGTGGTGCTAGTATTCTCTTAGTTGTTTTTATGTTTTAAAATTTATAATTTCATTTTGCCTTATGTAACTTATATAAATGGAAATAGTATTGCATTTCATCATTTTTAATTTACATGGTCTATGACTTAGAGAGAAAGGTAAAGAAATGACTGACAGGCAGGAAGACTGATACGCAAAAACACACTTAACAAATATACAAAATAGACTGCATCAATATGAACTTTTTAAATCTCAACTTTCTCTTATAAAACTCGAGACTTAAACGTTACACTAAAATATTTAATTTTGACATGTAAAATTATAGGTCAAATCAGGATAATAGTGAAATAAAAGTGGGTGTTAGTCTTTTTCCTAAAGCAGACTTAAACTAGCTCATGACTCAGTTTTACCTCATATAATTGGATTTCCAAACACTGAGAACAGTTTTAGAAAATAAGTTTCATAAGATACATTTACTAGAATATTTACAGGGGAAATTAATCACTAGTGAATGCTTTGCTATAAATACTGAATAATGGCTTTTAAGGCTTTTTTGGGAGCCATGATCCCTAGACCAGAAAATATTGATACTGGATTTATTTTAAATTATGAAATCCTTCTAGGCCTTTATTTTCTAGCACGTTACACTGGTGGTGGGGAGTTCAAAAACTCTGTAACTCATTTAACTGGAAAACAAACTATTTACAATTCAGATGTGTTTAAGGTTGATGTTTTTCATCTTCAAGTATAAATTGTTAAAATATC
This sequence comes from Thryonomys swinderianus, assembly GCA_004025085.1. NCBI lineage: Eukaryota > Metazoa > Chordata > Mammalia > Rodentia > Thryonomyidae > Thryonomys > Thryonomys swinderianus. Next base: position 11,534 of record PVIC010032144.1, read on the forward strand.
AGTAACAGGTTGATAAATAACCAGTCCTATTGGACCTACTGCAATAGATAGTTCTTTTATTATTCCAGTGATACTTTGGTTGTTGAACACAATTTGTTCCAAATATGTGTTCAAGAACTAAACACATTTCCCGTAAGAAATAGTGGAAAGCCAAATAATTGGTTCTGAGGCCTCAAAATACCCTCATAGATTCATTTTTCCAAGGCAAATTTTCCAGTGATTCTTTCTTTATCATGGGTTTCCTCTTAGCTTTGCCGGAATCAATTAAGATCTATTATGCAAATATATACACAAAAAAGTCAGCATGATGACTACTGTAATGCATGAATGCAGCACACTGTGCTGTCCCTGCTGGAGTGGTGTTTAGAACTAAGCGTCACCCCTTTTTGTCTGCTGCAAGAAGCGTGACTCACTCTCCACCCACATAGGGTTTTTTTTTTTTTGACTCGAATTTACACTTGACTATTGATCAAAGTTACCAACACTGAGCAGATTTTTTTTTCCTAAACTTTGCTGTTCAAATAACGGAAAGTTTGAGCTTGGAGTCCTTTAGCAACTAAGGTATTACAGTGTAATCAATGTAGCAAGTGAATATATTTAGACAGATGTCACTAAAATGTATGCAGCAGATTAAACAATGTCTACATGTCTATATTTACTGAACTCCCCTCTTCATAAATGAAATGTATTGATATGTTTCAGTCCAGTCCTCCCACCATATAATTCATATTGAACTGCGAAAGTTATTAACAGAGCTGTATAATATATGAATGTAACTAAGTAAAGAAAAAGAATGGCATCTTCTTAATCCAGGAATATTTGTTAATACTCTTTTCTATTCCTGAGTTTTGGTTTATTTCTGTCTAAGGTGCAGGCTGGAATGCGGGAAGGGACTGGAGAGGGAAGAGAGGAGACAGTATCCCTTCATCTATACTTATGAGGTGCTTAGTAGGTGCTAAGCTCTGTGACAGGAGCTTGGATCACCAGAGAAAAACAGTAACTGTCCTTCAGTCTGGCACCAGAGATAGGCATGTAAATAAATTATTATACTACGTGAGAAGGACAAGATGTCAAACTGTGTCAAGACACGGAAGCATTCCCAGGGAGGATGGAAACTGGCGGGGGCGGGGAGGCTGGGGCCTTCTCAGAGGAGCTGCAGCCAAGTCTGCCCAGGTATGCGGCTTTGGACTGGCTCACCGTCCAAGTCAAAGCTGAAATAGTCCTGTCATATTTAACTGTTCACTCATCGGTCTCCCATAGCAGCCTGTGGGCTCCATGCTATTAGGTGAGGCCGGGCTATGCTTTAGAACTTTTGTATACTCAGGGGCTGATTAGAGCAGGTGCTCAGCCAAACTTCTTCTAATATTATTTCTTCTATCAGCCATTGTAAAATTCCAAATACAGCACAATATGGAATACAAATGTTTTTAACATCTCTGAATAATGATAACCTAAATTTAAAACGAAGTATACTATTTTATTTATAAAATGTCCTAAGACAGTTCTAAAGCCTTCCTTAATCTGTTAACCTTAAAAAGTCTACCATGAAGTTCTACTTCTTCAGATCAACACTAAACTCAAAATGCAGCTGCTGCAAACTATTGAAACAGACAGCAACAATTATGTATTTAGTAATAATTACGATATGGTCGAGGTAAGTGCTCAGCTCCTCACACAGAAGTCTTTTGTTCCTGACAACAATGTGTAAGGCAGGAGTCCTAATTTTACTGATATAACAGGATATTTTAGCCAGTTGGTCACCACATTCTAACTCAACACTCCCCTGCAGCTTAATATTTACATTTCCAAATTTAGATGAGCTGTTTTTATAATGCCTCATACTGTGAAAGTAGCACTCATTTATCTGCTGACTGACAAATGGAAGACGAATTACCTGTTATCTAATTTAACTTCTAAATTGGACAGAAAAAAAGGAAAAATTTAGAACATTAAACTTATCATCACAGCTAGGTCTCACTTGTGATACCTAGGCAAGTGACAGAAGGCGTGTCAGCTTTGCTTGGCACTTCTTGTAGTTTATTAGGATTTACTATTTTTCTTACTGTGACATATTTAGTGTCGTTGAGTCTTGTTTTATTTGTGTAAAAAGAAAATGACCTGCCCCTTCTGCATGCATGCTCTGTTTGAAATTTCTATGTACATTCTGTATATTTTTATGTCATTACCATGCTGCTGATTTATTCCTGAAACTCTTGAGCTTTAAACAGTTAAACATAAGATGCTCTGTTTTAAGGTCTAGTTTCCACTCTAAAGAAATTTATGCATTTGTTTCCCTCCTCCATGTAAAAGCCTCATCAGCCTCAGGATATACATTAGGGCCACTTTAACATAAGAATGAAGAATAAACCACTTTATTGCTTCTTGACTGGGCAAATCTAATCTTTCCTTTTTTTTCTAATACATTCATCACTTCTTTTAGAAATCAGGATTTGCCTGTCATCCACAAAGCTGCGTTAGACAAAGAATAATGAAGTATTTTTTTTTCCATCCCAGAAGAAATCTATCGAAAGTACTAGTTGTATTTTGAAGCCTATGACAGAAGTTTAAAGTAAATAGCTCACAAAAAATATTTCAAGTGATGTTTCGAGTCCCATTTTTTTGCCCACTCGCAAATGTTCTAGAATCTCTAGGAGGTTATCTGGATGAAGGCCTACGCAGAAGACCCAGAATTCTTTTTTTTTTTTTGAGACGGGTTCTGGCTTTGGAGTTCAGGCTGGCCCTGAGCTCACTATGTAGCCCAGGCAAGCCCAGAACTCAGCAATCCTCCTGCCTCTGCCTCCTGAGTGCTGGGATTACAGGTGTAAGCCACCATGCCCAGCGTTGTATGTGGTTACTGGGGTTGAACTCAGGAGCTTGCGCTTGTGAGGCAGGCGCTGGAACCACTGAGCTAAATCTCCAACCCCAGAATTCTTGTACATATGAAATGAAAAAAAAAAAAAAAAAAAAAAAAGGCAAAGCTGACTGACAGTCGCAGGGCTTGCCCCTCCTGTCAAATCCGAGAAGGCCACTGTGCCCAGGAGATGAGCTGCTGAAGAAACACACCTGCCTGCATTTGCCTATGTCTTCAGATCAAGCAGCATCTCCCTGCACCTCCCCGGCCCTGGGCTAAGCTCTGCTCTGTACAGTTCTGCTTGTCCCCTGCCCGCCACCCCAGCAGGAGAACAGACTTAGAGACAGGGCTCAGACCCTGGAAGGTGACATCCGCTGTGTCTCTAGGGAATACTCCGCCTTTCCTCTCAATTCTGAGCGCTGCTCTCTTCCTTGGCCTGCCAGCCCTTCAGGTGCCATCATACCTATACAGCAGGCTCCGAAAATCTTTTCTAGATAAAATGCAAGAGTGGAATGATTATGTAAACACAATCAAATGTGTTTACATGGCAATGATGGTGGGTGTCCTTGGACTGTCCTGCTCATGAGGAGTCATAACTATCATCTTTCTTTTATAACCAAAGAGTTCCATAAAATAAAATCTGAAATGTCAATGCAGAAGTCAAAAACTGTTTGAGCTACCTCTCGGATACGGGCTTTTATTACAAAGGACTCTTTTCAAACATAAAGCGGGGGCTGGGGTTTTAGCTCAATGGTACTGCCGCTATCTTGGAAACGCAAGGGCCCGAGTTTGATCCCTAGTATCATAAAAAAAAAAAAAAGTGAATGGCAAGTAATACTCCTGGTTTGTTACCAAATATCCATCTGAGATGGCAAATGGGCACAAAAGCTTGTAAGATCATCAGCAGATCTAAAGGGAACCACAGAATTCTTGGGTAAAAGTTCACTCCTCATAGTTGGGTGCTTTGATATGCTTTGAATAGCAAAATAAAACAGGCATAATTACATCAAACTGATCTGTGTATGCCCATTTTGTTTACTTTAAAAAGATACCAAATGTTCAATGACACTAATATTTACAGAACAAATACCTCATTAGGGTTACAATTTAGGAATTAGACTAATCAGCTGTCTCATTTAAATCTTCAGTAGTCAAGTCTTCCTCTAGCTGATGGCCGCCACATACTGTCCCTTTCTTTACTACCTTTGCGTCCACAACATGGCACCTTCAGACTTCGGAGCAACAAACACTCCAATTGTCACCTGGCCCTCAATTCTGCCAAGTGCCAGTGAGGAAAGCGCAGGGCAGCACCCCCACCCTGTGACTGCCACTCACACCCAGACCCCGGAGGGAGGAGACGGTCTGTTCTCAGTAACACTAAATGCGGAGCAATATTTTAACGGAATGACTGTATAATATTTTAAAAGGTGTATCTGAAGCCCACTGTCATGGAAGATGTATGGCAGCAGGAAGTGCCGAGCGACTCTGAGATTTAGTACCAATGAACTGGAAAGCAGGCCAATTTGCTGAGGGATTAGTCTGCCAAATAAGCAATTTGCAAAATGCACAAAATGTATTGTTTACTGAAATCTTGTCTAACAATGAAGTTTGTAGCAATTCATAATGGAAAAAAAGTTTTGTTCTGTTTTAAGCAACTACTGAAAATTTCTGGTTTTTGTCCCTGGGCCTCAGTGGGTCTCTGATTTGATACGGCCAAACAAAACTGAGGCAGCGAGAGGAGCATATTAAGGATATACTGAGAAACTGAGGCCTCAGAATCTTGGCGTTTTGCCTCCTGACAGACTGAACACATCTGCACTCTGAATTATCATGCACGTTCCTGCCCTCTCCCCAGCCTTACTTCTGTGCGCAGGTGATGAGGCGTTGGGGAAGATGCTTGAGGGCCCAGCCCCGGGAGCAGCCACGGTGTCTGCCCCCAAGGAGTGGTGGTGCTGTGGTTCCTTCCAGTGGGGGCTCCAGGCCATCAGGTGGGGGAGGGGGTAGGAGCACAGGGTGCACGAGGGGAGCTGCACCCTAATTCCAGCAGCTGGTAGGAACTGGCAGATGTCCTGCTCAAGGTGCTTCTTCTGCAGAGACTGAAGGGCAGACTTTTACCAGAAAGCCAGTGTCCATGACGCAGCAGTACCGGTGAGTTACTGGTGGATACTTGAGAGATGCCGGGGTGGAACGGCCAGGCTCATGGAGACACCAAGATAGAATGTTCTGGCATAACGATTTCATCTGCATCTTCAGGGCAGGAAGACTCAAGGACATTTGGAATGGTCAAAACAACCTGAAATCTGGTCAGTTTTCTTGTAATCATTGATCTGGGATAAATATCCAAGTGCTCCACTGCTAACAGACATCGACTATTTTTATCCAACGGGAGAGCTGTGTTTAAAGCAAACAACTGAGCTTTTCCATATAGAGATATCGTTAGGGAAGGAATGAGGAACAATGCAGGTGCTGCTCAACTCTTACAGCATTCATTTCCCTATTTCCCTATATTACCCTGCCATCCTACCTGCTTTGAAAAAATCATTAGATATTTTTATAAATATAGAAACCATATAATATTACTCCTTAGACTTCAGAATTTCAAAAGATTAACACATCAAAGTGTGTATCTTTAGGTCTTGGGATTTTAAAGTGCAGCATAGTTAATTTCTATTTAAAGTTTCCCTAGAGTGCTTTTCTATTTCTGAGAAATATTACAGTAACAACAAAGTTACTAAAAATAATCTCTTTGAAAATACACTCACCACATGAGAAAGATGTTGCATTCTGTAGCCTCAACAAGATTTTTTAAAAGGCAGCACTTTAAATAAACACAAATTTGCCTAGAAGTTTTATAAACAGAGAACCAAAATCCCTGCTATCTCAGAAAATCATCAAGCCTTCGGCTTCCATTCTCTTGATCGGTTCTTCCCAAACGTGTGTGAGGGCAGAGAATGTGACCAGGATGAGGGCAAGTCCATCCCACGTGGGTGAGAAGCCACAAGGGCTGGAGTTTATAACAAGGTGGACCCTGGACAGATTGTTTCAGCACTAGCTGTGTTAGTTTTATTTTAGACCCAGTAGAGGCCGAGGCCAGGACTCTCCTCTGGTGGGCATGTGCCACTCAAGGCTAAGAGGCTAAGGGGCTGAGGACACCGGTGAGAGTTCAGCTCAATCAGCAGACCACAGAATGCAGATAAGAGAAAAATATAAACACAGGAACACAGAGTAGGGAAATACACAGGGGCATTAAGGGAAGAAAGATCTTAATGAGAGAGAACAGTCATAAGGAGACTCTACTGATGCTGGGAATATATAAAGCCAGTCACAGTATGATATACTTCAATTCAGAGATTAACAGAGAAAGCAGTTCCGGAAGGCAAGATCCAAAGCCGGAAGTGGGTGGGTGACAAGGCTGAAAGAGAATGGCTGGGTCAGGGCTGGAAGGGAAGACAGCCAGCTGCTGGGTTTCTCTTCTCTGCGACGTCAGATCCAGGCAGAGGATGGAGTGAAGGGCCTACTGATGTCTGAGTGGAGCAAAGACTGCTGGATCTGGATGGTAAATGGTTAACAGAAAAGATTAGGGCTTCTTCTTTTTTAAACTCCGAGACAGTGAATCATAAGCGAGTTAGACAGTGAGAGGAGAAAGCACACAGCCTCCACTCGTGAGTGCGCAGGAAGAAGCCCAGGGGCAGGAGATGGTTACATTTTAATAAAGACAATAAGGTGGACAGGATGATGGTCAGCACGGAAGGAGCTGTCTGAAAAATGTTGCATTGCTCCAATGATTTACCCTGTAATGACCTTAGAGAGTTCATAACTTAACTAATACAAAATCACTATCCAAAACTTTACCTTTATTTGTGTCTCTTAGGATTGCCTAGGTTTTGGAAATGTAATAGTGGGTTTTATTAGCATAGCAATAGTTCTTATGGATTTTAGCATTACAGAGACCTGTAATTTTTTTTTCTTTTTTTGCGGTACAGGCGATCAAACTCGGGACCTCATGCGTCCAAGGTTGGTGCGGTACCACTTGAGCTAACTCCCCAGCCTGATACTCTTAAAATGATAAGTTGGGTGAACTGTTGTCTTGGTAAGTGCCCTTCCTGAGCTGCATCAGCAACTGTAACCAAATCCTGCTGCTTAGAAGACACACTCTCCAATTATACACAGAAAATAAACTAGAAAGAATTACAGCAAGCCTGAGAACCTTCCAGAGTATGACTGTCTGCTATTAAGCTACCTATGTATACCATACAATGTATATTGTATGGCAAAATCTTTAACCTTATGTAAGACTGTGATAACTTTATCTACCATATCTACATATCACACATTACATGGACTGAAGTCCCCTTAAAGCCCTTCCTGATATTAAAGCCATTCTAAATGTTAATCGGTCAGCAGGAACAAGAACAACAACAGAGCTGTTTTAGCTGTACGTACTAAACACAAGAAAACCAGGACTCACAAGCAAAGTAGTGAGTAGGCTCAACATGCAGCAAAGGGGAACTCACACACACAACAACAACACTAACAGAGAGTCTCACGACAGCTACAGTAGCTGCTGCAGAAATTCATTATGAAGACATTATTTCTAGCTAACAAGTTCAGAGAAAACGTCGCTGAATGGAAGGCTTTTCTTATCTCATCTTCTTGCTGATATGAAATATTTTTACTAAATAATTTCAGCAAAAAATCCCAAACCATCACAAAGCTAAAATCCTGAGTGACTATTCAAACGAACACTGTAGGTAGCCCAGCTCTTAGGAGCCTAAAAAAAAAATCCCAATGGGTTGAAACTTAGCACTCTAGTCAGAAACTATCACAAAATGATGGCAAAATATCTGGCCTGTCAACACTGCTTTTCCTCTTCTCTCCATACATTGTGAACTTCAAATGCTAATCTACTGGCCCAACTGAAAAGTTTCAACAGACCTAAGTTGAGTTTTATCAGCTCTGACCACCATCCCCAAGGTCAGGGCATAGGTTTTAGCAATACAAGTGTTTTGCCAAAGACTGAAGAAGAGATGACACTGGTAAAATCTAGACGAAAGTACCTGGAGCAGTATTAAAGGGCTCCGCTACCTGCACCTTAAGCTCGTGATCAGGACCGTGGTGGCCAGAGGGCAGCACTGCCACTGTGATGCTGTGAGAAAATTTTTAAATGGCATGTCAATGAAACAGCAAGCCAAAGATCTTGGAGCTCACGGAGATGCAATTTCATTTATAGCTACTAGCTGTATTCTCATATCCAAAATGGCAAAATGAACATTAAAATTGTCTGAGAAACTTCTGGTTTAACTTCTCAAATGAATGTAGAAATTTACAAAAATAATGCCGGGCTTGGTGGCTCAAGCCTGTAATCCCAGCACTCAGGAGGCAGAAGCAGGAGGATTACTGAGTTCAAGGCTTGCCTGGGCTACATAGTGAGCTCAGGGCCAGCCTGAACTACAGAGTGAGACCCTGTCTCAAAAAAAAAAAAAAAAAAAAAAAAAATTTACAAAAATAAACTCTGTAAATGCAAATGAAAATCTAAACATTGGATTTTATTTTGACAATAAACCAAAATAACATCCTTTCAATGATTACCCAATAAAAAGCTAGTTGTATTTGTTGGCTAACTCAGTGTATCTTAAATTTGTGCACCCCAAAACTTGGTAAAAAATAATCAGATTTGAGAATAGAGTAAAATGAACTGGTTCACAGGGAAGAAAAACGGTGAGCAGAATACAAAGATCTGAATTATTAAAAATTCTGAAGTCATAAAAGAGGATGACCTTTATAAGAGAATAGGAATCAGCTTCAATTTATGGAAATGTTATAAGCTACTTGCCAATGGGCAGAAGGCCACGTAAAGCGAAGAGTTTTTAGGCATGCTCCATCACACCCTGACGTCCAGCATTCCTATTTTCTGTAATTGCTGCCTCTTTGATGTTTTCATCCTGAATTTTCCTCTCTCAGCCAAACCTTGTAAGGCCAAGAACGAAAGATACTTAAGTAGGTACACAAAGTTCGTTGAACAAAGCACACTGAGTCACTGAGTAAGAAACAAACTAAAAAAAGTTTTTGAAGGAAGTCTAATGGGAAGAAACTTTAAAAAGTAAGCTTTTAGTTTATGGGTAAATTATGGCATTAGTTTACTAATGTTAGAAAAGCTAAGATAAAAGTTAAACTAAGGTGAAAGTCACACAATAAGCAAAATTAGACATACCAGATTGTGTTTGGAGTGGGCTCTAATGGTTAAAATCATTTAAATAAATTATATAAATATTTTGGAGCCCTCAAATTAGGCTAATCACCTACAAATATATTTTGCTCTATTGTGAAAACAAGTTATATATATACATACTATACACACACACACACACACACACACACACACACACATATACATGGACTGCTTCTCTTATGCAGTGCCCTTTGACCTGCCACCCTGCTGTAGAGCCAGCTGGCAGTGCCCCGAAACCTCTACAACAAGAAAGGAACCA